>CM062290.1:373412683-373504149 GCA_031216915.1 Pictodentalium vernedei | reverse complement strand
AGAAAGCTGTATGACGGAGGGCCACCCCGGATGCTGACATTATGTACACCATACATGGTATGGGTACATATAGAAATGGATTGGAGGAGTTCCTAATTTGATGGATAAAGGGTTAATATCTCCAGATCAAATTATTGGATTTACATAAAAAAACAGCATAGCACAACAGTAACCTGAATACATATATAAAGTAACCTGATAATCGATTTAATATTTTTTGAGTTATCGCATGCCGAAGAAATGGATTGGAGGAGTTTTCAATCTGAAGAATAAAGGGTTAATACCACAGGATCAAATTATCAGATTTACTCAAAAAACTATACTGCTCGGCACATCAGTAACCTGAACACATATATAAAGTAACATGACAATCGGATTGATATTTTTTGAGTTATCTCATGCCAAAGGGATTGGAGGAATTTTCAATTTGAAGGATAAAGGGTTAATATCTCAGGATCAAATTATCAGATTTATACCAAAAACTATACAGCTCTGCACGTCAGTAACCTGAACACAAATATCAAGTAACTTGACAATCCAAGCAATATTTTTCAAGTTATCGAATGCCAAAGGGATTGGAGGAGTTTTCAATTTGAAGGATAAAGGGTTAATATCTCAGGATCAAAATAACAGATTTACACCAAAAACTATACAGCTCGGAACATCAGTAACCTGAAGATATATAAAGTAACAGGGCAATTGGTTTGATATTTTTTGAGTTATCTCATGCCAAAGGGATTGGAAGAATTCTCAATTTGAAGGATAAAGAGTAAATATCTCAGGATCAAATTATCAAATTTACACCAAAAACTATACAGCTCGGCACATCAGTAACCTGAATACAACTTGACAATCCAAGCAATATTTTTCAAGTTATCGAATGCCAAAGAAATGGATACGAATGCCGGATGGACAGAGGGGCAGACAAAGGATGGACGAACGATGGAGGGCCACCCGGATGCCGCCATTATGTTACCATACATGGTATGGGTACACATAAAAATGCTGCGTTCTATATATGTAGGCTAACCACTTTGATGGTGCATGTGTCTTCAACCAAGCTAACCCTGCTTGTGCGGAGGTGCAGGAATTCAGAGTAATGACGCTGAAGAGCTGACAGCTGCTCATTGTCGCTCGGTGGTTTTCTTCGGGTACTCTAGCTTACTCCACTTGTAAAACTGTTGATGACACTATATGAACTGGTTGTTGAAGTGTTGTTAAACCCTAATAAATAAATAGTCATTGCTCTGCTGTGTGCGTAAGTAGTTATACTTTATGGTGTTATATAATATTCACTGCAATATATCCCACCCACAGCAGCCCTTGAAAATTGTTATTTTTTACGATGGCACAAAAATGCTGTTGCAAATCAATTTTACGACGCCAGTTATGATGGCATTTTAAATGAATCTTTATAGCTGTACAGGCCTGTCACTGTAAGTATGACAGCAATTATGTGCTGTCGCAAAAACGTATTACGACAGCATTTTGCGACGGATTTGCCATTTTCTGCTGCCAATTTCAAGGGTTGCCACAGGGTACACAGCATTGGAAATTATATTACGACAAGTCGATAAAAAGTATAACTCCTGTTAGGAAGGTGTGAAAGTGAAGTTGTTGCATCTTATACCGTAATTATATAATTTTCAGTGCTATTCATCCCACGGGGCATATAACATCGGAAATTATATTACGACAACAGAGTATTATAATATACCTCCTGTACGAAGTGTGGGGGAGCTAAACGCTATTCTTTCGGTTACAGTCAGTGGTTGAGTGGGCGATCACCTCACCAACTTCACGCTTTAAACCTGTTGAGAGAAGGAAAATCATCTATCCATGTGGGGAAATGTTCTGTAGAATGTATTGGAGATCCACCTTCAATTGTTTATGATAAATGTAACATTTGGTACCACTAGGCATGTGTTAGTATTGGCAAGAAACCTCCTGACAAATAGCAATGGTACTTCATGAATTGTTCAGATCAAGCCTGAAAATAAGCAATCTGTCATTTGTAGAATTAGGTCTCTGCAGGGTGAATTTAGTGATTATATCCCATTCGGTGGGCCAATTTATCCTCTGGGTATCTATTTCTGTTTAGGTCAGAGACCTTGAGTCAGATCGAGGCTCACAAAGGGTAAATTCAGTGATGCTACCTTGCTGTGCAGGCTAGCATCACCAAATTCACCCTCTGGGGACTTCATTCTGCAGATGACAGTCTGCTTATTTTCAGGCTTGGTTCAGATACATAATAATGTTAAGTGTTTTAACCCATTCCTAACAAATCAGCCAAATCTGCATACCTAATATACTAATCATTTAAAGTGAAAAAACAATTTTTAATAATAATTTTCAACAAACAATATCCAGTGATGCATCTTTGGAATACCATGTGGTGTCAAATGATATGCTTGTTACAATTTTGTGGAAAATTAAAAAATAAGAACAATTTTTTGTCCTGGTTTCTTTTGAAAAAAAAAACAACTGAACTAAGTCAAACAAGAATGAATTAGTTAAAATCTTAACTGCATTACGATATAATTTGCTTCTTATCTTAGTTATTGTGTTGTCAGTGTGTCAAGTATTAAATTAGAAAATAAAATGAATGCACACTGAAGTTCAGTATGAACAAATTTTTTAATGTGTTTCACAGAAAATTACTTTGTTTTAACTCTTTGTGTTCTGAGAAACCTTCCAGGAACTGTTCCTTCAAGATCTGAGAATTCTGAAGAAAACAAGTTCACTGGAAGCCAAAAAATGGTGTATTTGTTCAAATTGCTATAACTTTTTTCTTATTTCATGTATGTTTATAAAATGAATATCAAAATGTTTGCAATTGATTAGTCTGTCAATTTATGTAATTTTTTGTTATATTTTTCAGTATGTGATATATGATATGAGAAAAAAAATTAAAAATTTTTTTGTTTGTTTTTTGTTATTAACCACAAAACATCTCCCTTAAAGTCAGTGATAACAGGGTTTCTGTGAGTGTATTTTTGTAGAGAATTTAGTGCTGAACAATTTGCTGCAAAAATTTTGAAAATCCATCTATAATTAGCTGAGGTACAATTTTTTTTAACAAAACAACCCAACAAAAACAAACAAAACGTGAAAAGGCCACGCAAAACTTAAAACACTAACAAGTGAAAAGTTAACTCTAACAGCTTATCACTAAACATTTTTTCTTCTGATCTTTTAAATTTATTTCATTGAAATTAAATCCAATTGAACAAGAATGAAAAACATCCAATAATCCACAAAAATCCACCAGAAATGAACTTGAATCCAGCAGAAACAACAAGAGCTGGACTTTCGTCCGGTGCATACCCCCACGTGGTGTACCGCCTAGTGTAGGCATACCCATGACCAACAAATATCATTTGTGAATATTCTCGTATGGACTGACGAACAGATGCACAGATGGATGGACGCAATCCAGTATACTCCCCCCCCCCCCCCCTTCCATTTTCTTCGAAAGTTTTCAACAATTTCTAAGTCAAAAGGTATGGTAAATTGTTTGGTGTTTGTAAGTTTTATGCAATGAAGCAGAAGTCTTTGTCATAGGCAAACTGCATGCCATATTTCACCAAAATCCGATAACCTATACCTGAGATACAGGCTGAACAGACAAATAATGTCTATTTCCTACAATTTCTAAGTCAAAAAGGGGGACAACTCTAAAAAGGAGAATGTGAGAAATACCGTTGAATCCATTTTTTAAGCCTATACCATAAGCAGTGTTCATGGCAAATTTCATTGCAATAGAACATTCGATACCCGAGATACAGGCTGAACAGACAAAATTTGGCTCGGACGGACACAATTTCTAAGTGAACAATTAATAAAAAAAAATAATAATAAAAAAAAAAATAACTAGTGTGGGCATACCTATGACCAACAAATATTATAAAAAAAAAATAATTTACTTAAGTTATGAATACTTTCGGACGGACTCACACACGGACGGACGGACGGACGGACGGACGGACGGACGGACGGACGGACAGACAGATGCATGTAATCCAGTGTACCCCCATTTTCTTCGAAAGTGGGGGTATAAGAATATTCCAATTATTTTACATGTATTATTACTTCAATGACACTATAAAGCATATTTACACAAAGAGACAGGCCACAAATCAGAAAAATCTATGAACTTGCACCTCTCAAAGCCCTATTTGTCTGCTTAGTAAGGCATTCCAAATGTAAAGGTATCTGACATTGTTTACACCCAAAATTGGTTGCCACAGGGCAATGTGCTGTCCCTGATAATTCCAATGAGCACTCTCTACAGACTTTTCTTTTAGTAAATATTTTTCCCAACGTATGCAGGGGAGGGGGGGGGGGGGGGGGGGGTCTGGAAAAAATTTGCAGACACAGTGTATAAAAACATGTTGCTAAGTGACAACACTGTGGAAATGGTTACTGATCACCGCAGTTAGTCCAGACAATTGCACACTTTTGTTCCATTAAAAAGTTAATTTCAGTTTCAAGAATTAAAGCTGAATTCAATCTCTTTGAAGTGAGATAATATCCAACAGTGTATATAAAATGAGATACCTTATTCTCAGATAAAGCTATCAACACAGAGCACAATTCAGTGATGAGAATGATGGTGTCATTAATAAAAACTATATTTAAAAAAATAAAACGTTATGTGGAGGTGGGTTACAAACACTGGACAGAAATAAACACTACCAAAAGAACCTTATCTCTCAGACTAAAAACAAGAAAAATGTTACTATATAAGGTAACACATGCCCCCCCCCCCTCCCCCCCTGACCATCACCTTGTAGATGCAGCAGAAACACGACACACCGTCTGACTGTCCTTAACATTTGTAAAAAGTTTAACAATTGTACTATGATTCGTTTCTGAGTTATGGCTGAGACATTAATATTGACCAAGTTTTAGTGTGACCTTGAAATGTGATATTGACCTTGAAGGTATGAACCCGGCTATGGTGTGTGACACATCCTCCCATGGTCCTTTATAATTGTGTTAAGTTTGATGACTGTGGCCCTAACCGTTTTTGAGTTATTGGCTTGGACGCAAACACACACACAGACGGAGGGACGGACACACGCACACTTCAATCACTATATGCCACCCGACTTAAGTCGGGGGGCATAAAAAGTAAATTTAACATTTAAATGTTCATTGGCTTGGAAACCCAAAACAATGAAAACACATGGTCAAGGGTTTCAAAGTGGTTGCAAGTTCTATCGACGGAGCTGAACTGAAGGCTCGAATGATAATTAGTTTATACTCAAATTCAATAGAGGCAGCAGAGAATACACACCACTCATCTGTTTTGAGTTCAGTGTGTTACCCTCATCATCACTAGTACACACATAGCCTGAAAGGCTGTAATTTTATTTTTGGGTTTGGTACGTCCTTCGAAAGGACGTACCAAACCCAATGAAAGTGTCAATGACACTGTAGCTTAACTTGTGTGTTGTGTTTGATGAAAAGGATAATGTTCAATGTTTATGAAAGGATTATGAAATAAGACAAGAATTGTGATAATTGGGAATATGTTCATTTCTGTTCCCTGTATGCTATGTTTATGATAAAAATAATTTGAGGTGTACACTGTACTAAAGAGCTGTGGGGGGGGGGGGGGGGGGGGTTAATATGACCTCACAGTTAATGTATGTGGCCCTCACAGTTAACATATATCAACAAAAGTTACCAAGTTACACTGAAATTATTCCAAAACGATTTATCCTATCAAGTTACATTGAATCCCTTCATAAATATATATATATATATCAAAATGGGACGTTCTCATCTAGACATTATATGAAGTCAACCTACCAAGTTACTATGAAATCCCTTAATAAATATGACCTGTAGACTGTGCTAAAGGTTTTTGGGCTTTGGGCTCTGGCAGCCATCATGGTTGAAAGATCGCAACCAAAAGGGGACATTCTCATCTGGACATCATCTGGAGTGATCCTACAAAGTTACAATGAAATCCCTTCATAAATATCATGACCAAAAGGGGATGTCATCATCTAGGCATTATATGGAGTCAAACTTACGGGTAACAATGAAGTCCTTCCATAAATATGACCAATAGACTATGCTAAAGGTTTTGGGGTTTTGGGTTCGGGCAGCCATCAAGGCTGAATGATCGCGACCAAAAGGGGACGTTCTCATCTAGACATTATTTGGAGTCATCCTACCAAGTTACAATGAAATCCCTTAATAAATATGACCTGTAGACTGTGCTAAAGGTTTTCGGGCTTTGGGCACCTGAAGCCGTAACAGTTGCCTAATCGTGTCCAAAAGGGGACGTTCTCATCTAGACATTATATGAAGTCAACCTACCAAGTTACAATGAAATCCCTGTAGACTGTGCTCACGGTTTTCGGGCTTCGGGCACTTGTAGCCATCACAGCTGACCAATCACGACCAAAAGGGGATGTCATCATCTTGGCATTATATGGATCAACCTAATAGGTACAATGAAATCCTTCCATAAATATGACCGTTTACCTATGCTAAAGGTTTTTGGGCTCAGGCACCCATCAAGGCTGAACGATCGCGATCAAAATGGGACATTCTCATACTATACAGACATTATATGAAGTCAATCTACCAAGTTACAATGAAATCCCTTAATAAATATGACCTGTAGACTGTGCTAAAGGTTTTCGGGCTTCGGGCTTGGGCAGCCATCATGGTTGAATGATCGCAACCAAAGGGGACAATCTCATCTGGGCATCATCTGGAGTGATCCTGAGAAGTTACAATGAAATCCCTTCATAATTAAGACCTGTGGACTGTGCTCAAGGTTTTCGGGCTTCGGGCACCTGTAGCCATCACAGTTGACCAATCACGACCAAAAGGGGATGTCATCATATGGAGTCAACCTAACAGGTTACAATGAAATCCTTCTATAAATATAACCTTTTGCCTATGCTAAAGGTTTTTGGGCTCGGGCACCCATCAAGGCTGAATGATCATGACCAAAATGGGACGTTCTCATCTAGACATTATTTGGAGTCATCCTACCAAGTTACAATGGAATCCCTTCATAAATATGACCTGTAGACTGTGCTAAAGGTTTTTGGGCTTCGGACACCTTTAGCCGTCAAAGTTGCCCAATCATGTGCAAAAGGGGATGTTCTCATCTAGACATTATAGGAAGTCAACCTACCAAGTTACAATGAAATCCCTTCATAAATATGACCTGTAGACTGTGCTTTAGGTTTTCGGGCTTCGGGCTCGGGCAGCCATAATGGTTGAATGATCACAACCAAAGGGGACAATCTCATCTGGGCATCATCTTGAGTGATCCTACAAAGTTATAATGAAATACCTTCATAAATAAGACCTGTAGACTGTGCTCAAGGTTTTCGGGCTTCGGGCACTTGTAGCCATCACAGCTGACCAATCACGACAAAAAGGGGATGTCATCATCTAGGCATTATATGGAGTCAACCTAATAGGTTACAATGAAATCCTTCAATAAATATGACCTTTTACCTATGCTCAAGGTTTTGGGGCTCGGGCACCCATACAGGCTGAATGATCGCGATCAAAATGGGACGTTTTCATCTAGACATTATTTGGAGTCATCCTAACAAGTTATATTGAAATCCCCTCATAAATATGACCTGTAGACTGTGCTAAAGGTTTTCGGGCTTCGGGCACCTTTAGCCACCACAGTTGCCCAATCATGTCCAAAAGGGGACGTTCTCATCTAGACATTATATGAAGTTAACCTACCAAGTTACAATGAAATCCCTTAATAAATATGACCTGTAGACTGTGCTAAAGGTTTTCGGGCTTCGGGCTTGGGCAGCCATCATGGTTGAATGATCGCAACCATAGGGGACAATCTCATCTGGGCATCATCTGGAGTGACCCTAAGAAGTCACAATGAAATCCCTTCATAAATATGACCTATAGACTGTGCTAAAGGTTTTCGGGCTTTGGGCTCGGGCAGTCATCATCATGGTTGAATGATCGCAACCATAGGGGACAATCTCATCTGGGCACCATCTGGAGTGATCCTAAGAAGTTACAATGAAATCCCTTCATAAATATGACCTGTGGACTGTGCTCAGGGTTTTCGGGCTTCGGGCACTTGTAGCCATCACAACTGACCAATCATGACCAAAAGGGGACTTCATCATCTAGGCATTATATGGAGTCAACCTAACAGGTTACAATGAAATCCTTCCATAAATATGACCTTTTGCCTATGCTAAAGGTTTTTGGGCTCGGGCACCCATTAAGGCTGCATGATCGCGATCAAAATGGGACGTTCTCATCTAGACATTATTTGGAGTCATCCTACCAAGTTACAATGAAATCCTTTCATAAATATGACCTCTAGACTGTGCTAAAGGTTTTCGGGCTTCGGGCCCCTGTAGCCGTCACAGTTGCCCAATCAAGTCCAAAAGGGGACTTTCTCATCTAGACATTGTATGAAGTCAACCCATCAAGTTACAATGAAATTCATCAATAAATATGACCTGTAGACTGTGCTAAAGGTTTTCGGGTTTTGGGCTCGGGCAGTCGTCACGGTTGGCAGATCATGCCCAAATGGGGAAATTCTCTTCTAGACATCATAAGGAGTCATCCTATTAAGTTACAATGAAATTCCTCCACATTAAACATGACCTGCAGTCTGTGCTAAAAGTTTTTGGGTTTCGGGCTTGGGCAGCCATCACGGTTGATAGATCAAGCCCAAAAGGGGACGTTCTCATCTAGGCATTATACAGAGGCATCCTACCAAGTTACAATGAAATCCCTTCATAAATACGACCTGTAGACTGTGCTAATGGTTTTCGGGTTTTGGGCTCGGGCAGCCATACCGGTTGCCCGATTGCGACCAAAAGGGGACGCTCTCATCTAGACATGACCCCAAACCTGCATATGAAATTTCGTGTCGATCAGACAAGAACTGCGGGGTGCAGCCCGTGCTAAAGGAAAATGTGAACAGACTCACAGACTAACAGACTCACAGACTAACAGACTTCCGCACGCGTGATGGCAATAGCTTATCTTGACTATGTCAAGTTAAGCTAAAAATTATATTGCGGACCTTCAGGCCATGTTTGGACTACTCATCACCTACTTAGTAGTAGTCTTCACTTGGATCTCAAATTATGAACAAAAGATTTAAATAATTATTAAGGGTATGCAAATTATCGAAGAACTTTTTTAAAAAGGCTTACAATTCACTGCAATTGCGATAGCCCCAATCTAGAGGTCACCCCAAACAAGCATACCAAGTTTCAAAGCGATGTGACCATACATGCGACCTGTGAGGTGTGCCAAAAAAAATTGTGGACGTACGCTGATGAAGGAGTAGTGATGGCAATAGCTCAGCTTGACTTTGTCAAGTTGAGCTAAAATGATATTTAAAATAATAAATTTTGATATCGTCTGCGATTGGGTAAAGGGTTAAATTTCAAATTATACAAGTCCTAATTGGAAACCCAGATTTAGAAATCATAACCACCACACGTCAAAAACATGAAGAAAGACCCTGAATCTACACATTACAAACACTGGAACCACTTGGCATCAACAAACTGGACTAAGGCGACCAATCTTTACTTCTATTTTATGCCAGAGTTCAGCGAATTGAGGTTAATTACCACGGCCATATGAGTCTACGTAACAGACAAACGTAACGTAACTACATTGAAGTCACAATATAACAAGAGAGGTAAAACGGACAATAGCAAAATGGATGCAAACAAATGTCTTTCGTGCGATATTAGTTACAAAAACGAAAGTAGTCTCAAAAGACACTACAGGATTATACACTATGGAACTGGCTACGCAGAGTGCACAACGTGCAATACTGCATTTGTACGATTAGAATTTTTCAAGAAACATTCTTCAACAACAGGTCAAAGTCCCGTTGTTAAAAAAGTGGTAATTCCAACAAAATGGAATGGAATAGCCACTCTAACAAGAAACCCAACGCTAAATATGCTGCAACTACAGTGTCCCGGCCTTGCTCGCCACACACAAGTTTCCCACCTCCTATATGGTTATCACTCCTGTGCAATCTGCCTTAAACAATTTAAACGGAAAGAATACCTAACGAAACATCAACGCATCTTTAACCACATACCCAGTGCACCAATAAGAGACACGCTCCAAACAGCGATACTGGAAATCTCTCGACCAGATCTGACCTGTGAACCTACAACTTGCACTTCTGCATCGGACCCAGACTCAACCTATTCCGACCACATCATACCACCGGACTGGCTAGAACTGCCCAAACTACATTCGCCATTACCCGAAGACGGAACTTTTATCACTGTGAATAGACCTGTGAATACACTTAAGGCTCAACCCGGACAACATACATCTGGAGCCCAACAATTGTACGGACACCCCCCGTGGATCAACAGACCAGCCACCTCAGGTGTATATATTGACGGTACAAGATACCCCGTTAACCAAGACATTGGACCTCCAGACCCTCGGATCGGTTCACATGAGGGGAATACTCCTCCAAATATAAACATAACAACCCTTTATAACACGGCCAAAGTTCTTTCCTATGCGGCACAAACCCTTTACCATACGCATAATTAACTTTTCCCATTACTATTAATCTAACAAAATAAATGGGTAAAAAATCAACAAGTCAGATCTTCACTTTATTACTCATTTTATTTTTATTCTCAACATCACTGGTCACCGAGTCCATACTCATATATCGTCCGTCTACCCTCTTGTTTTCACTCCTCATCGGAACACCAGCTGCACGCACCCCTCTCACTATCCTCTTGGGGCACTCCACACTAAAAAGATAAAAGATAAAAAATGATTTTATTTCACTAAAAAAATCAGAATCCACACCCGTTCAACATTAAGGGTACTGTAACCGCCTGGGGTCGGCCTGTAACCGCCCACGTATTGTAACCACCCCACTCGGCTTACACCCTTATCTGTAACTGCCCAACAGAGTATATAAAGGGGCACCCTCCAAGCAGCTTCACCACCACTTGCCTCTGATGAGTCTCCATAGAGACGAAACCGGTCAGGCTTAATTTCAACAACATACGGGACCTCACAACATTCTGTAACCCTCTCGCACTCTTTTGAGTCGATCTACTACTTGTTCACTCATTATCTAGGTACAAAACTAGTGAGATGGAAACTGCAACACCGGCCGTTAGCTTTAGCGACCTTAGTCTCGGTAGTAGCACCAGCAACTCAACAGTTATAGACACAACAGAAGGAGAAAGGAGCGGCGAACGCCAAAAAAATGATGACGCCTCATTTACTACCCCAGTGTCCGCGGCTCTCCGCCCAACATACTTACAAATCCGAAATCTCAGTCAAAGAACTCAAACTTACTTACCAACAACAATTCCTTGAACAATGTCTGAGACTGGGCATATCACCTATGGGCCTCCGTGCCTGAGTCTCAAAAGCACGTTCCATCCGAACAGACATTACCAAAAACAGAATCCAAGAATTCCTGATCTGAGCCAAAGGGGAAATTATTCAGGCCACACTCAACCAAGTAATAGAAGAACTTGCCACCACCAAGGACAGGATAACCCGGGAGTCGGACAAAACATCCCATATCCACTTCAACCAACCTGGCCATCAAATTTCGGATTTAACATACCGGATCATCCAAATCTTATACTCCAATCCGGACACACCACACACCACTGACAAACGTCGCCACCGAGAAATCCAGTAGATTCTTACACTAAAGATGCTCATACCATACGGCTTGAACAGAAAGGATTTTTGATTTATTTGTTTCTTGCCTTAGTTGCCTTTGCCATTTGCCACACTACAGGTAATTTAACGAGGAACAGAGGGTTTGTTCCGAATTATACTAGACGAGTGGACATACGGCCAATACGTAGTTTGGAGTTGTGATGGATCCAACGTGGAACTGTTAGTTGTTAGAACCTGGAAGAACCCAGGGTTGTTGTCATCAGGCGTTTTGGATGTCGGCTTTCACTTGAGTGTTGCGGAAGCGTACGGCTAAAACGAGCCCAACCACACAACCCCTCTGGTTACAAAAACTGGCGCCACGACCAGGATATTATTATAATTATAATATAATTTAAAATACGTTTATACTTATGGGATATAATTTATAAACGGTTGCCACAACAAACAAGTTTGTTATTTATGTTGAGTTGAAGAGGTCTTGGATTAAGACCTGTCACATTAGGCCACACAAAGTAGATCTTCTGTTTCTCGGGCCATTATTTGTGAAATTGCATGCAGGCGAGCGTTTTTTTATTTTATTTTTTATTTCAGTAATTACTTCTTTGCCATCAAAAGTTCATGTTCTTGGTTCAAGTTTTAGGCCTCATAATGTACAGAATAGCATGGGTGGTGGTGAATTTCATCCCTTGAGTGCAAGAAGGCTTTGCAATGCTAAAGCATTGTAAAGCCTTCTTGCACTCAAGGGACAAATTCATAAATCTTTTTAACTTGGGTAAAATATCAGACATAACCCATTTAATTTTAATTTTTTTAAAGTTAAAATTGGTTATAAAAAGAGAGCATGCGGCAGCCAAAAGGACCATGCGGGAAGGCCTGAGAAACAGATTTTTTATTTTTTTAGGCCCTAGCTATTTAGTGTTTATTATTATAATATTAATCACACTTTGATAACATGTTCATAGTGTCAGTTACCTTAGTGTGCTAGCTCTCAAATCATAATTAGTAAATAATAGTGAATTAGTTATGTTGTGAGCGCAAACCACTGGCAATCGCAAGCACAAGGCAAAATCAAATTTAAATTTTGAATACAAAAAATAACATAACATTTAAAACAAAACATCAAAAGTGATGCTGTCAAAAATATTAAAATTTTTGTTTGGTTGGCTTTTACCAAGCCAGAGGCAGAGTATGGGAGCTATTGGGGATAAGTGCGGAGCTGAAAACTCTCAGGGGATGTGTTGCCGCAAACAATATCAACGTAATGGTAAGGGGAAATGTGCACTTGAAGTTGAACTTGAAGAAACAAGAGGTAACCGACCTCTGAGAAAGAGACGTGATGGTAAATCCTTTCAAGTTAAATCCAATGTTCTGCATAAATCTCCGACTCCATATGAATATGCTCCTAATAGGGAAAGATTTTATGCACAAAATATTCCAAAGAACATGGACAGTTACGCAAGTCCAGTACATCGCGAATGGCAAAACATTAACGAATATGATTCCGGTTATAGAAGTTCAAATTCAAAATTCACGGATACTGACAGCCGATCAGATCTTGCCCATTCATCTCCACACTCGCAGTTACAGGGAGATGTCACTTCTCCATACCACAGAGAATGACAAAGTTCTGGCTATGCGAGTGCTGGTTATTCGCCTGACAATCATGACAGTGGTTCTCGTGAAATTTACTTTACAATGCTTCGCCATTCAACTTTGATGCAATCACGCACCGCGGGGAAGATGACAATTACATCTTCCATGCCTCCACACCGCGAGACAGAATGAGCCTTGTCCGTGATTCATGTGCATCATCACATTCACAGTCACGTCATACTGCCGGTGATGCAGGTTTAGCTGTAGACAACAGCACGTGCTGCAGTGGGAGTCGAGAATTTCACTCACGCATACCTGGCGAGGTTAGAGGACAGCATGTCTGTCCGACGCCGGTTCACCGTGAGAATGGAGAATCGCATCGTTGAGAGAAGGAACCTGATCGGTTCGATGGTAAAAATTTTGAGCTTCAAGAAAGACTACATGTTACAATTTGAACAAGTCGAGTCGTGAATTGTTGGGACAGGGCTGAAAAAGCCCAGCAACTTGCAAAGAGTCTCCGTGGGCATGCAAGGGAAATACTTAGTGATTTGTCCCTACGACAAATAATTGATTATGATTTCATTAAAGCTGTGTTAATCCAGAGGTTTAGTCCATCTGAAAGGAAGTCAGCCCATCGGTGCAAGATCAGAAAAAGGTGATGTCAAAAGACAGAAAATGCGGCCGACTATGGTTACACACTTAGGAGGCTTGCTAGCCGAGCATTCCCAGGCCTATCATGGAACGTGAGGGAAGAGCTTATTATGACCAGTACATAAACGGGTTGGGCAATTCTGAAATTGACGGCATGTGCAATTTGGGCATCCGAAATCACTGGATGTGGCGATTGCTTTAGCCGTAGAGTTCGAGGCATTTGAGGGGATAAAACAAACAAATGTTGGAGGTAAACCAACGGTGGTAGGGTCCCTTCAGTCGAATAAAAATAAACAGAACAATTCTGCTGGTGGTTGCCCACAAAACAAAGAAATGACAGACTTGAAGAAAACGTTGGAAGAGCTTAAATGGGCTGTTGTAAATCTTACTAAGAGCTCCGGCTTGGAGAAACGCGTGAAATAAAGCAAGCTTTGAATCTCGGAATCGCATGCTTCATATGTAAAAAATCGAGTGATAAAAACGGCTGTAAGGGAAACGATTTAAACTAAACAGGGCTGAGATTGGGGCCGAAATCTCAGCCCACACAAAAACTAAAGTGGTGTCAGAAAAGAAGGAAATTGTTATTAATTATAGGCCTTTAGTTAATATGGACAGCATCCCATCAGCCTGTTGGAACACTGGAGTAAAATTTGTTAACAGATCTGCTGAAATGTTAGTTGATACGGGTTCAACAGTTACATTAGTTCCTGATAAAGTATTTGAAAATATCAAACATAAACCTAAACTTAAAGAGATACGAGCAACTCTGACAGTTGCTGATGGAGGACCGCTGACCGTTTATGGTCAGTCGATTTTTAAACTGAAAATAGCGGGTCGAATATACAATCAAAATGTAATCGTAGTAAAATTAAATGGACTTCCTTGAATTCTAGGCTTAGACTTTTTAGAAGAAAATGCTTTTATGTTTGACACTGCTCAGAGTAGACTTAGGTTGCAGGGTGCAGAAGTAGTTTTACATAAAATTGACGGTTACAGCTGTCTCGAACCGCAGTTTCAAAAAGTGTAGTAGTACCCCCTCGTAGTGAGATGATCTTACCTGGAAAAGTAGATGAAATGAAATGGGTTGATGGAAAAGAGAGCCTCATTGAGCCCGTGAAGCATTTCTGTAAAGAAACAGATCTATTGGTCGCTAAAGCGGTGGGTAAGAATATTGATCAATCCCTACCCATAGCTGTTTTAAACCCAACTTTAAAACAACTAAAGTTAAGAGCTGGTAGACTCTTGGCAAAAATACAAACTGTGCAAAATGTGCATGTCAATCAAATAGATAATTTAACCCTTTACCTAACATGAAAAGCAGACGACACTTGCAAAAAAAATTCTTGAATAATTATTTTTTTTCATTTTTTGTCTCAAAAACATAGGTTATGACCCCTCGTTGGAACGAGCTCGACGAGCTCGTTCCAACGAGGGGTCATAACCTATGTTTTTGAGACAAAAAATGAAAATATTTTGAAAATTAATTGGCGATTTTTGAGAATAGCGCTGGCCGGTTTTGGCCGTTACGTTGGGTAAAGGGTTATGGCATGAATCAAGGGCCAGTGAGGGCGTAGAAATTTTACCTCTTGAACTGAAGAAATTGTTTGATAATTCAGTGAAGGATTTAGATGAGCAACAGGGTGAAGAGTTTTATGAGCTCTTGATGGAATTTTTGGACGTTTTCATTGGAGTTGACGGAAAATTGGGCGTCACAAATAAAGTCAAACACACCATTGATACAGGCCTATTAAACAACCATGGCGGAGGGCAGCAGTAGCACAGAAAGAAATTATCGAGAAAGAAATAAATTCAATGTTGGCCGATGGGATAACTGAGCCGAGTTCTAGTCCATGGGCATCACCCGTGGTTCTTGTTACAATACGCGATAAGAGTGTGCAGTTTTGAGTGGACTTCAGAGCTCTAAATCTGGTCACCCATAAGGATGCGTATCCCCTCCCTCGCATTGACAAGTCCCTAGACGTGCTAGCAGGCGCGAAGTGGTTCAGCACTCTTGATTTAGCAAGTGGATTTTGGCAAATTGCGATGTCCGAAGAGGACAAGGAAAAGACTGCATTTGCAACACATAAAGGTCTTTATCAGTTTTGTGTTCTCCCATTTGGGATCTGTAATGGGCCCTCAATCTTCGAGAGATTAATGGAGTTTCAAAACACTGTCTGGCTTAGAATATGAAAGGTGCTTAATTTACATAGATGATGTTATATGTTATGGTAGTACATTTGAATCAGTGCTTTAAAACTTGAAACTTGTTTTGCAACGGTTCAGAGAAGCAAATTTGAAACTTAAGCCTAAAAAGTACTTATTGTTTCCGAGGTCAGTGTCATTTTTGGGACATGTTGTGTCCAATAAAGGGGTTTCATGTGACCTGTCAAAAATTGCAGCTGTTGAGGTGTGGTCAATGCCTGGGAATGTAGCAGAAGTTTGTAGTTTTCTTGGTCTGGCCGCTTACTATCGCCGGTTCATTCCAAATTTTTCGGCTGTTGCATTTCCTTTGACTCAACTACTAAAAATAATCAATTTCAGTGGGATATTTCTTGTGACAAAGCATTTTGTCAGTTAGAAGAATTACTGACTTTAGCGCCAATACTAGCTTATCTGGACCGTACGGGTCAGTTCGTACTTGACACTGATGCTGGTGATAGCGGCATCGGGTCCGTACTTTCTCAATTTCAGGAAGGGCAATCGGTCACAGAGAAATTATTGTACAACGTACCGTGAGTTATTGGCAGTGGTAACGTTTGTTAGACAATTTCACCATTATTCATGGGTTAGAAGAGTACTGGTTAGGACTGACCACAGTTCACTGCGCTGGTTTAGAAAATTTAAGCACCCAGAGGCAGTCCTCGGAATTAGCGACGGCATTCGGCAATGCCGTCGAAAACGCCGCCGCCGCCGTGGGGCATGACGGCAGCATTTTCTTGCCGTAGCAAATTGGCAGCCATAATATTTTTTTACTTGTCCCAATCACCTGAAGTCCGTCAGAACTGATCATCCAACCCTACATAACATATGTTTTATAGGCGTAACTGGTGTATAAAATCAATATTTGTGGAAATATCTAATATTAATTAATTTGAAAGTAAGTTTGTACAAAATGTATGTGGTTGAAATACTGTTCATAACCAGTTGTTTTTCGTGTTTTTTCGAAACAACCCCCTTGTTGACTGTGATGCATGTTTAAAATAACCCAGGAATTCCTGGGCAATTCCCTTTTGACGTCACATCTTACATAAATACAACCAATCGAATTCTTTGTTTCATGAAAGTATGCTAAATTGGTGTACTGGGACAATACGGCAGTTCTATTGGTCATTGATGTAATCTCAACAGAGATAAACAATTCAATTCAAAAGTGCCGTCGCTGATAAAAATTTGCCGTCGCAGTTTTTTTGGCGACGGCAATGTTGTGCCGTCGCAATATTTTTCTAATTCCGAGGACTGCAGAGGGTATGGTGGCACGGTGGTTAACAGTTCTGGATACTTTTGATTTGGACATACAGCATAGGAAGGGTGCATTACATGGTAATGTAGACGCCCCTGTCTAGGCGTGAAGTGAAGCATAGAAAGTGCAAGAGGGAGGATTATCCGGAGTGCAGGCCTCATGTAGCTGGGATGGTGGTTGCAGTGGACAAGGTTGGCTGAGGGGTCCGTCAAGAGATTCCCAAGTCTGTGGGGATCCCACAAATCTGGTATGTGATGACTCAGATTTGACCAGTCAGGACAGAGCTAGGGTGGCGAGAGACGGGAATAGGACCTTGGTAAACCCTAAGCACATGCTAGAGCGTTTGGCCAGCGGTGGCTCCATGGGTTTGGATTTGAAGGTGAGTCGGGCTACCTAGACTACGGGAAATCCAAAGCCTATTAAGTCGATGGACAATGGGTTGGATGGAGACAATAAATCTATAGGAAACTTTAAGCAGACGCATGTGTGTCTGGTTAATTCCAGCTCCTTTGAGGAGGGGTCAAACTAGTCAGAAACATGGAGTAATGAGGAATTGCGTGACTTGCAGTTGAGTGATCCATGTATACGGCCAGCTCTGAGGGTAAGGCAGGCATCTGAAGAGAAGCCGGACATTTCTCAAATCAAATGGGAGCTTTGGGGCGGGATACCCTAGTTCTCCTAAGGCAATGGGAAATTTTAAGAGTTGTAGATGGACTGCTATATGTGAAGTGGGAGAGTGAAGTTGGGGCCGAAAGATATTAGAAGCACCATTTTGGAGCAGTTGCACAATGTACGCATTGCAGGTCATCGGGAAGGGACAAGACACTCAGCTTTCTTAATGCTTTTCTATTTATTGCAGGACGACGTACTGGATCTTTGTGTAAAAGATAGAGAGCTTGAAGCTCTCGAGGGGTATCGGTTGGATTTTCCACAAGGGGGCATGTTTTGCTCGATTACAGGATGCAAAAGGGTGTTTGCAGGAAGTTTGTAGCAATATAAGAAACAGCACCAGTTTGCTGTAGAGGATATTGCAAATATCGTTAGCAGGAGTAAAGTAGTTATCAGAGACAACAACCGTTTTGTTGATCCAGGGTGTGTCCTGCCGTCTGTTTCTGTTGTTCTAACTGTTGTTCCTGTTGCTCCTGGTGTTCCTGTTGTTCCTGATGTTGTTCCAGTTGTTCCTGATGTTGAGACTGTTGTTCCTGTTGTTCCTGATGTTGAGACTGTTGTTCCTGATGTTGAGACTGTTGTTCCTGATGTTGTTCCAGTTGTTTCTGACATTGGGACTGTTGTTCCTGATGTTGAGACTGTTGTTCCTGATGTTGAGACTGTTGTTCCTGTTGCTCCTGATGCTGTGCCTGTTGTTCCTGCTGTTGAGACTGTTGTTCCTGTTGATCCTGATGTGACTTTTGCTACAGATGACATTCGTGTGGTGGTTAGATAGGAAGATAATATGGTTGTAGAAAACCTTCCATTTGTAGACTTTTGGTGTGCTGGTGCTTCTGGTGACCAGGGCGTTCTTGAGGTGCCCCCTTGTTCTCTGCTGGATCTTGGTGACCACTCTGATGTGTTGGCTGTCAACCACGCATCTTCCCCCTTGCCAGTCAGCAGTGTTGATGCGGTGACAGAGACGGAGGCGGTGTTTAGTGTGCCACTGTTTGATGTGAATATTCCAGCGATTCCCAGTGAAAAAGAGGAACTTCTGGAATGTCTGCATTGGGCAGGGGCGAACATCGAAGGGCTCCATCAGTTTTACCGCGAGGTGAGGGAGAAGTTGGAGCGGCCGGCGCCGTCGGAGGAGGTGAGCCGAGAGAGGGCTGAGTGCAGGAGATTGGAGGCTGAGGTCCATAGGCTGAAAGCGTCACTGACGCCGGTGAATCATTATTCACCAGTTTTTGATATGAACCCTAGGGACTTCAGATATCCAATCGCGTGATTTTGGGAACCTCTGGCCCCAGAAGAGTAAATGTTCTGTGGTGTCTCTTTTCTCAGTCTCTACTTATATAAAAAAAAAAAAAATATTATTTTGTCCATGTGTTTTCTGCTCTTTGGGTTTGGTAAGGTTCACCTCATGCTGATGGAGTCAGCTCTGTGACCCTACTCCATTAGGGTGTGGCGAACCACATCCTATACCTGTTGTATTATATTAACTCTTGACTGAGAAAAGCTTTTTGTCATATGTTCGATGCCCACCCTGGAAAAAAAAAATATAAAATGAAACTTATTATGTAAATAAATAAGCTATAATTCCAGTTTACTTCACTTCGAGTGAATGTAACTGGTACATTTGGTCTAAGAGAGGTGGAGTGTGGCGGAGGCGATAATTGTCCGCCATTTTGTTTCTAAGTAAACAGGAAGTATAGGCCGGTTGGCTATGCTTCACTTCTGTCCATTTTGCGATTGGCCCGCTGTTCTGGCCGCACCACTGTTTGGGTATAAAAGGGGGATTCTGCACAGAAAAGGAAGAGAAAAAATAAACGAATCAAAAGTACTGGGTAACGTCTGCTCCCATGAGAATCGTTAACATTTACAGCTTTTACTGACATACTATTGGGATGGATGAACAGATGGTGAGGTTTTAATTAACCTGCAGTGTGTAGGCTATTGGTACACCGCCTCGGTGTAGTGGAAAAGCCTTATAGGCCTTGTTCAGTCAGTGTTGGGGGTAGGCTAGGTGCAAAGCCTCACAGGCTTCGGTTTAGTTTGTTTATAGAAATACAATTCCATGGAAGCTTCGTACAGGCTTCTCCTCGTATGGAAACATAATTAAAAAATGATTTCTTGAGGGGTTAATTTAAGTTCTAGTCGGTTGGAGGGTGGTCTTCACCATGAGAGCTACCGGGTCGAGGGTGTATGCAAAGGCTGCTTAATCTGTACCCGGCTTAGCGTACCTCACTGGTTTTCCCATTCTACATATTTCACACCCCCCCCCCCCCCCCAAGAACTATCTTTCAACCTTCATGCTTACACTTTCAGTTTGGACGCATTTATCTACACTTTCCCCATGTAATTTGAACAGATTTGAACAGTCATGGTTGCTGTGGGGCAAATGTGTAAGTAATTAAAATATGTTCCTGGTTACAGGGTCGGGATGGTGTGTGTGTGGGGGGGGGGGGGGTGGGGGGGGGGTAGGGGATGAGGGGTTATAGTAAAACGTCCAGTGTTCAAAAAAGGTTTCTTCATAAAAAAATATAATGTAAGATTTGTGAGTTAAGGTAATATTGTTTTCAAAATTGCAAATGTGTAATCTGTACTGAAATATTCAATTGAACACATTGTTATATATTATTCAATGATTTATTTGTAAAAATAAAATGTTGAATGATTTCACTGCAATATAAATTATATTGTCAAGAAATTTATTTTTAAAAAAATGAATTGTCGTCATTCATGTAAAAAATAAATACCAGTACCTGAAAGAGAATGATATCGCTGTTTTTCCTTCTTAATTCAGCTTAATTACACAATTTTCTTCCAAAATCAGTCTTCATTGAACAATTTCTCTCTGAATTCAACTTCTCAAATCTAGCGTGACGATGAAATGACAGCATTTGACAAAAACTTGTTTACATGATGTACCCAATGACCTTATTGTCACTGTTACAAATCAGTTTCAGTTCTCCAAGAACATCTAAAAATAGTAGTTTCCTTGGATATTTGAGAAAGTGTACACTGTTATATTCTGAAAGATGCACACTATTCCTTCCATAGAGACTTCATTCGGCTTTTCCTTCTGGAAAAGACTTTTGTTTTTCTACGGATTATTATTATATTTTTGTTTTTTTTTTTTTTTTTTTCACACACATTTGGTCCGCTCAATTCAGAAGCCTTTTTCGAACCAATTTTCACACAATTTTGCACATTCATAGAGGGGCACAAAATCTAAAAATGTACTAAAGCGGAATATTCGATTTAACCGTTATTTCGCCAGAACTGGCAAAAAACTGTCAAAATTGGAGTTTATAGGCACTTTCTTGCAAGTGTCTTGTAGATTTTTTTAAAACATTCATCATTGCGAGACCTGCCTGTGATACGACCATTGACGCACAAGAGATATTAGGTGATGCATATGGTAACCCTCCACAGGCTGCCAAACATCGAAATATTGATGAAATTGGTTGTTTTCGGGCCCCCACAGCACCCAAATGATACACGAGAGATAAACATAACTTCCTTTATTGGAAGTGGCATTCACCGAGGATCATTTTTGTAAATAATAAGGGTGTTCAGAAAACCAAGCGTTAACCCGCTTTGGGCAGGTTAAACAGCAATACCCTCCAAAAGCTTAAAATTCATGTTTTCCGTGGATTTCTGTAAACGAGTCTTGTAGATTTGTAAGAAAAATTGGTCACTCCCAGGTCTTGGTGTGATATTACAAGTTCCATGGATAAAATATTCCGGTCAGCATTAGTTAACTCTCCCCGGGTTGCTAAACGTAAAAATTGTGATAAAATGGGCTGCATTTGGACACCAACAGCACCCACTGCGTGTACCACCGAGAAAGGTACCATCTTTTATCGGACGCAAAATTGATGGAGAAACATTTTTGTAAGTGATAACTGTATTCAAAAGGTGAAGTGTTGACCCATTTTGGACTGGTTAAAGAGAGATACCACTTGAAAGCTTAAAATTCTCATTTTCTGTGGATTTCTCTAAAAGCAACTTGTAGGTTTTCAAGAAAAATGGACTATTCGCAGGTCTTTGTGCGACATGACAAAGTTGCATGGACAAAATATTCTGGTGAGCATTTATTAACCCTCTACAGGCTGCCAAGCATCCTAATTTTGTTGAAATAAGCTGTTTTTGGACGCGCACAGCACCCAATGCATACCCGAGAGATAAACATAATCTACTTTGTTGGAAGTGAAATTCTCAGGGGTGCGGTGGCACAGTAGGTAGAGGTTCAGGCTGCAAGCCAAGAGGTCCTCGGTTCGAATCCCACCTGCGGCAACCGCATTGTGTCCTTGGGCAAGACACTTCACCCCCATTGCCCAACCTGGGGCAAGGTGACGTCATGGACTAAGGCTTAATGCACGTCGATGGTACACTTGTCTTCAACAAATGCTAACCCTGCTGGTGTGGAGTTAGTATATTGGGGAGCTGACAGTTGCTTGCCACTGCTCAGTGGTTCTCTCCAGGTACTCCGGCTTCCTCCACCCGTAAAACTGTCATAGTCATGATTAGCCACAGTGCAGAAATATATGACCTTAAACCCCATTAAATAAATAAATAATTATAGTGAAATTCTCCGAGGACCAAATTTGTTAGTAATAAGGGTATTCAAAAAACCAAACATTAACCCCTTTTGGGGTTAATAGCAATAACCATCAAAAGATTAAAAAAAATCATGTTCTCCCTGAATTTCTTTACAAACGTCTCGGTTTTCAAGAGAAAATGGCAATTTATATGTCTTGGAGTCACATTACCAATTGCATGGATAAAATATTCAGGTAAGCATTTGTTAACCCTCCATGGGCTGCTAAATGTCAAAATTTCGAAACAATAGTCTGTTTTTGGACACCAACAACATCAAATACGAATGCTGCAGATAAACGCAACTTGTTTTACTGGACGCAAAACTGATAGGGCAACATTTTTGTAAGTAGTAAGAGTATTCAAAAATCGAGGTCTTAACCCATTTTTAACTGGAAGAGGAGATATATCCCTTAAAAGCTTAAAATTCCAGTTTCTGTGGATTTCTCCCAAAAATTTTCAAGAACAATTGACCATTCGCAGGTCTTGGGGTGACATTACAAGTTGCATGGACAAAATATTCCGGTAAGCATTTGTTAACCCTCCAGAGGCTGCCAAGCATAGACATTTTGAGAAAATGGGCTGTTCTTGGGAACCCATAACACCCAATGAGTACCTGCGAGATAAACATAACCTCCTTCATTGGAAGTGGAATTCAATGAGGATATTTTTTGTAAGTAATGAAGGTATTCACAAGACCAAGCATTAACCCATTTAGAGCTGGTTACAGAGCGATACCCCTCAAAAGGTTAAAAATTCATGTTATTTGAAAACATCTCGTAGATTTTAAAGAAATAATGGCCATTCTCAGATCTTAGTGTGACATTACAAGTTGCATGTACAAAATATTCCAGCAAGCATTTGCTAACCCTCTGCAGGTTTTCAAACATCAAAATTTTGATAAAATGGGCTGGGTTTGCATACCCACAGCAACCAAAGTTAAAAGGAGAGATCAACATAAGTGGAAGTAGAATTCACCCAGAATTATATTTGGAAGTAACAAGGGTATTCGAAAAACAACACTTAACCCGTTTAGGGCTTGATAAACAATCATACCCATCAAGAGCTTAAAATTAATGTTCTCCCTGGATTTCTCTGAAAACATCTTGTAGATTTTAAAGAAAAAATAGACATTCACAGTTCTTGGTGTGACATTACAAGTTGGATTGAAAAATATTCCTGTTATCTCTTGTTAACCCTCTATAAGCTGGCAGACATCAATATTTTGGATACATTTGACATATGAAAGTGTCAATGACACTGTAGCTCAACTTGACAAACTTGAACTTGGAAAGTTATAAATGAAATGGCAAAATTGAAGATCATTGGGACCAATGTCAGTTTTTTTGCCAGTGGCAACATTTTTTGACAGAAACCGAAGAAAATCGATAGCTCCAATCTAGAGGCCTCCCCAAACAAGCATGCCAGGTTTCAAAGCAATCCGATCATAAATGTGCCCTGTAGGGTGTACAAAAGGGAAATATTGTGGTCTGACTAGACTAAATTCTAAGAACGTTGGCCGTGGCAACATTTTTTGACGGAAATGGAAGAAAATCGATAGCTCCCATCTAGAGGTCACCGTAAATAAGCATACCAGGTTTCAAAGCAATCTAATCATAAATGAGCCCTGTAGGGTGAGCCAAAGGGAAATATTGTGGTCTGACTAAACTAAGTTCTAAGAATGTTGGCTGCGGCAACATTTTTTGATGGAAATTGAAGAAAATCGATAGCTTCCATCTAGAGGTCACTCCAAACAAGCATGAAAGGTTTCAAAGCAATCCGATCATAAATGTGCCCTGTAGGGTGTGCCAAAGGGAAATATCGAGTCTTCTGACTAAACCAATTTCTAAGAACGTTGGCCGCGGCAACATTTTTTGATGAAAATTGAAGAAAATCGATAGCTCCCATCTAGAGGTCTCCCCAAACAAGCATACCAGGTTTCAAAGCAATCAAATCATAAATGTGCCCTGTAGGGTTTGCCAAAGAGAAATATTGTGGTTTGACTAAACTAAGTTCTAAGAATGTTGGCCGCGGCAACATTTTTTGGCAGAAATTGAAGAAAATCAATAGCTCCCATCTAGAGGTCACCCCAAACAAGGATGCCAGGTTTCAAAGCAATCCGATCATAAATGTACCCTGTAAGGTGTGCCAAAGGGAAATATTGAGTCTTCTGACTAAACTAAGTTCTAAGAACGTTGGCCGCGGCAACATTTTTTGACAGAAATTGAAGAAAATCGATAGCTCCCATCTAGAGGTCTCCCCAAACAAGCATACCAGGTTTCAAAGCAATCTGATCGTAAATGTACCCTGTAGGGTGTGCCAAAGGGAAATATTGAGGTCTGACTAAACTAAGTTCTACGAACATTGGCCGTGGCAACATTTTTTGCCGGAAATTGAAGAAAATCGATAGTTCCCATCTAGAGGTCACCCTAAATAAGCGTATCAGGTTTCAAAGCAAGCAAATCATAAATGTGCCCTGTAGGGTGTGCCAAAGAGAAATATTGTGGTTTGACTAACCTAAGTTCTAAGAACGGGCAACATTTTTTGACAGAAATTGAAGAAAATCGATAGCTCCCATCTAGAGGTCACCCCAAACAAGCATAAGAAGCTTCAAAGTAATCTGATCATAAATGCGACCTGTGAGGTGTGCCAAAGGAAATTGTGGACGTACTTACTAACGTACTAACATACTAACGTACGTACGTACGTACGTCGACAGACGAGAAGTGATGTCAATAGCTCAGCTTGACTTTGTCAAGTTGAGCTAAAAATGGACCATTTTCAAATAGCCTCAGCACTTAGTGGGTATGTGTCAAACAAACATAACTCATTTTGTCGGTCATTAACTTGTCGGACGACGATATTGATATTAACCCTCTCCCCCATTAATGATGGTTTTTACCTAAACATTTTTTTATCAAACTGACTCATTTGAGACTTCTATATGCACCTTTCTCATAACATCAATAAAGAACTTCAGTGAGACAGTTAAAAACAATTCATCAGACACTCTGGGGTCATGAAAAATCATGGAATCTCATATGGAAAAGCCATGATTCTCCCGAATCATAAAGTCTAGTTTTTAACTGCCTTGCTATACAGTTGTACCAAAAATAAATAACAAGCATTTGTGTTTCGTTTCACTTTCAATGGCCAAGATTTCTTTTAGGCTTTTCCCTCTGGAAAAGACTCCTGTTATTCTACAGATTATTATTTTTTGGGGGGGGGGGGGAGGGGAGGGGGTATTTTTTTTCTAGGCTTTTCCCTCTGGAAAAGACTATTGTTTTTCTACGGATTATTATTTTTTATTTTTTTTTTGGGGGGGGAGGGGGGGGGGGGAAAGTTTGACAGCAACTAAGTTAAGAGAGCAAATATTTGAGAACATGCACATGCATTCAAATACCATGGCCAGCTGCATTTACTGCAGCAATTAAGCAATATGGTGATGTGGCAAGATTTATTTTAATTTCAAAAGCATCAAGTGTCTGATGAACATGAACCCAATACAGCATTAGATTCCTGTACCAGGAATGAGATCATCATTTGTTTATATTTGCAGACAGAAATTCATGGAGTCAACAAATAAAAACATGATATCAAGATCTGCATAAGCCATGAAATATACTATAAATATGGCTAAATCACTTTATAACTGGCATCTTGGGATGTGTCCATTTTTTTTCATATATGACCCGAAACTCTCATGTAAAACTTTACCTAACAGCCAAAATGTGGTAATAAGACACAACAGTATACACACTGAAGTATTACCCCAAAACCTGGATGATATGTTATTGGTCTTATGCTGCTAGATGTCTATGCCAAAAATTAATGAAATCTAAAAAGTGTCACAAAAGTGTTAAGTGAGCAAATATTTTTGAAACTGCGCATGAATCCAAATACCTGTAAAAAAAGTTAACTATGGCTAACTTGAACAATTTGTGCACAAGAAAAAAATCTGTATAATACGTTATTTATCTTATGTCCCTTCCCTTCAAACCTGAAAATTTGAAACAAAAGCATGAAAGCATCTAGGAGATACAGGTGGTAACAGTACACAACATAATGTGCACAAAAAATTACCCGAGAAAAAAGTTAAGTGAGGCTAATTTGCATAATTTATGCATGAGAAAAATCTCATATGATATGTTATTTATCTTATGCTGCTAGACCTTGATACCAAAAATTATTGAAATCAGAAATGTCGTTCAGAAGTTCTGAGCGTATGACGAATTACACGCACAGTCGTACATCTTGAATTTTTTCAGAAAAAAATTGACGTGCATCAATTTTCCCTAATGCCCCATCAAATCGTAAAATTTGAAATAAAAGCGCCAAAGCATCTCTGAGATACAGGTGGTAACAGGACAGATGGACGGATGGACTGACAGACAGATGGACAGACAGACAGATGGAGTGCAATCCAATAGTCCCCTTCACAGTGAAACCATGTCCGGTCCATATAACTTGGTATGATGGACACATCTTATTCTTGGTACAGTGGAGCCCACTTAATTGGATATCTCTTAATTGTGTATCCATGTTAACTGAATATAATTTTCAAACACAAAACCATTTACCATACCTTCAGTACAAATTTGATCTGTTAACTGCATAGGGGTTGTACAGTAAACTACTGTTAATTGTTTATAAATTTTTGTAATATGTCGAAAAAATTCCTGTGACAGGCACCAAATTCCCCTTATTTATCAACCTTTTTGGCCTCACAACATCCAATACAGACATTTATTCTATTATATCTTGTTTGACAGAGCCCTGTGAGCTCTGTCAAACAAGATATAATAGAATAAATGCTCAGTTTACCTCCAGAACACAGGAAACTGACCAAATCCCTGTTAAATGTATACTCCTGTTAATTGAATAATTTTCACTAGCGAAATGGATATTCAATTAAGAGGATTCTACTGTACAATCACTGTTTGTGACACAAAGGTGTGGTGCGACCTGTATGAAACCTGACCAATTTGGTCTGGGATCCGGTGAGCTGCCAAAGAACCAACCTGTGTGCTATAGTAAGTCAGTGTTCAATGATTTGGGCAGCACATAAGGAGTCTGTAATTCAATAAAATTCTTGTATTCCAACAATGATAGTCTCTTATTCGAGGTGGCTATATACCTCTGTCTTTGCACTCCTTTATTTTCAATCACATAATGTACAAGCATGCGACTATGACATTTGATCAATCATGATTTGGGTACCTGTGGGGTATTGTTGGAGGGGTCGGTACAGCAATTATGCGCATGTCATGGAAAGTATCTCTACCCTCCGGAGTTGCTATGTTGTGGTCAACATTATCAGCTACCCATTGTCTGCATGTGCTAAGAAAATAGTCATCGAGTATCTGTGGCAAATTCTCTGTTGCAATAACAGACTGCTTGTTTCTAACAACCTCATTATAGCTAATCAAATATCCCAAATAGAGCTCGACACCTGAACCAAAAAGGGTAGGAGTGATGACAGATTTCAGTCGAGTTGACTGAACAATCGCATGTCCAATACTATTTTATGTTTGCTCAGATGGAACAAGAACATTCAAAAGAGTTTCTAGATACCAGGAACGCATTTCTGACCTGCATTAATACCAGACATATCTCCGCTGCTAGGATATGCTTTGCAATTATAATCTTGCTCCATGATCTGCGACCTTAAAATGTTTGCGGCAGTTTTAACTATCTGTTGTGCTGTTGAGTTGTTCTTCCTTTTGGAGTACAAAGTTCTGTTAACAATATGCTGGGCCATATTTTGGAAGTAGACAGCATCACGTGCCAACCAACTCCAACCAATGACTCATATCTGTATTCGACTTGGTTGTTTCGTAGGCATATCTCCAATGCATCGATTTGACATGAAAGGTGACAAGCCGTCAGTATGGTAAACAGCTTCGACAGCAACTAAGTCAATTCAGGTGAGAACACAGGTTTTCATCACTTCTCTCATCACAGTGTTTTAGAATCCAATCCCGCTTTTCTATTGAAGTAACATTGTATACACCTGATCCTCCAGGGTGTCGATTATATACCACATCAGATTTATCACATACGAAACAGTCAGCCTTGATATTGAACGAAAGGAGATTGGACCCAAGTTTCTCAGGATTGATCTCATCATTGCTTCAGGGATTGGCATTCAATAAGCTACGTCGTTCGTCTTCAAATTCGCATGGCATTTAGCGTGAACGAGAGCTTTACCAGTTGGCGACATCTCTACTTCTCAAATAAAATGTGCTCTCCATCTTCCCTCGCTTTTGACTGACACAAATTAGGTGTGACAACCCCTTTGTAATAGTAACTGGTGAAACATTTTCAAAATCACCAAAGCAGATGATACAATAATCCTCATTGAAATTATCAAGACCAACATCGTGATGAGATTTATCATCGGTCATTGTTATTGAATATTACAAAACAGGGAATGACAACGAAAATAATGAAGTAAATGTCACAATACTTGTGACTTGAACAAATTATACAGAGAAATATACGCAGTTGCCTATACCATGAGTGAATTTCACAATGATCTCATATGTAATACCCAGGCCTGAAAATAATTTTCATTATGCTTCCAGACAAAATGTCAGACACCAAATCAATCATGTCTGTCATTTAAGAATGATATCTGACATATTACAAAATGGAGTTTGAGTATCCGAAATAATGTGTTTTAGGTGAACATGCATCTTCATCTTAAAACTGCTCAGAATTCATCCAACCATACCTTGTTTGGCAGGGCTCAGTGAGCCCTGCCAAACAAGGTATGATTGGTTTCATTCTGAATTGGAACTGAATTATCCTTCAGACATAATTTAGATGCATGTATGGCTATATCAAATCATGTTTCTTCACATGCTGTTAATACTGATGAGCTGTACAGTCACTTTCTTCATACTTCCCAACTTGTCAGGACCAGAAATCATAATAATCATTAATTTTAGGCTTGCTAGTTATGTACATGATTTCCAGCATGCATGATGTTCTGATCACTGAACTTCATTGATAATTTTGGCATCAGACATTTTGTCTGATGATTTTAAACCTCAGTGAGACATTGGCCTTTTTGTACCTGACATTGTCCTTGTCTGACCACTTATTTTCTGGTATGGTAATACCATGCTGGCACTGTTAGGTTTTAACAGGAGATGATCACTATCGCTTCCACTCTAAAATGGCACAGTGAAGTGTTCCGACATCAAAAAAGTATATATAGTTGCTATTCATATACAGTGCACTACATTGTGTCGAAAAGTACTCAGAAATAATTCGAGACGCAACCAACAAGATCTCAAAATGATCTGTCGCTACTCATGAGTATCTTCGCCATCAACTGATGCAGACAGTAGCTGTACATGGCATGCACATAGTTTGATATCCATCTTGATCTGATGCTCTCTCTCTCCCCCCAGTGTGGGAATATTTGACAGGATGTAGGATTTTACAGACTTCGGGCTTCCACAGAAAAACAAGAAACATGTGGCTATAAATTTTTTTTGATTATGCCATTATTTCAAAACAGCTCAGCTATTATGACTTGTATGATTTATTTCGTTACATTGAAAATAATAACTCTTTGCGTCGGTTCCCAAGAAGATAGCTCATCCAAAATATACACAGTGAATCTTATTTTTAACCCTTTACCCTACGTAACGGCCAAAACTGGCAAGCGCTATTCTCAAAAATTGCCAATTTTCATTATTTTTTACATTTTTTGTCTCAAAAACATAGGTTTTGATCCCTCATTGGAACAAGCTCATTCCAATGAGGGGTCATAACCTATGTTTTTGAGACAAAAAATGAAAAAAAATAGTTATTCAAGAATTTTTTTTGCAAATGTCGCCTGCTTTTCATGTTAGGTAAAGGGTTAAGACAGGACACACTACAAACCTGATTTGAATAGACTTTTTCAATCAAAAGGTTTGTTTTGCTCCCCAGTTATCACCGAGTGGCTCATACTTTATCACCCTGTGATTTTCAAGTCACTCAAATGGAACAAATACAGTTGACGCCAACCCAAGGAAATACATTACAATTATTAAGTAATCAGAAGTAAAATAATCATTCTTGGGGTGAGTTTGATCAGGAAATCAAACGTTGTTTTCAATGGTTCTGAGCCACAAAAGCTAGCCAAATAAATCCAGCGTTTCATTTGCAAAGCAGAATTGTGTTATTTTGTGTGTTTTCTCGTTTATACATTGAGAACGATCATGGCAAGTGGATAATCAAAGTCCTCTAATTCAGACAGGTTATTTTTCTAAACAAATTAAGAGAAAATGAGAAAAATTTGAGTACTTACCTGCTTGTCTCGGCATTATTTTCCTCTCTGACTGGAAGTCACTCTTCCATATTGTCATACGTTTTCCAGTTACTGGCGTGAATACTTGGATTCTTGTCATGTATTTAATTTTGCCTAAAAGCAGTGACACTGGGCAGAGCTTTCTAGGCCTCTTGTGTATGAATGCATTTGTAATCCAAAAGTAATAATTACTGACAAGTATTATGAACATTCATTAAATTGTATGTGCAGTGAAATCAGGCATTTGCTGACTTTATTAGTGTCTATGAAATCATGTAATTTCAACCTCCAAAGCTCGCAGTTAGCAGTCCAATCTTTTTCCATACCACCAACAAACATGTCTCACAGTCGAGAGCCCACCGTTGGGGAAGGGTTTTGTTTTGGAAGTCTTAAAATTTAAAAAAAAAAATTAAACCTGGCAGTAAAAATTTATATATCATGACCAACTCGTAGGGAAGTAATTAAGGAGTACAGTACTGGACTGGTACAATCAGTTTAAGACACTCAATTATTTTGTAAATTGCGATCTACATAAGTAATGAAGTTTTAACCCTTTACCTAACACCTAACAAATCGGCCATATCCACCAGCATAAGTTTCAATGTGATTGCTTTAAATTCTTTTAAAAAATTTCAACAAAACCATATCAGGAGTTGTTAAGAAACAACACGTTCCAATAAGTGGTCACAAATGGTTCTGTTGAAATCTTGTGAATAAAATAAATAATTATCTAAATTTATTAGATAAAGGGTTAATGGAGAGATGGATCGACGTACTGACAAAGACAGATCCATGTCGTGAAATTGCCAGCTGGTATGACTGGCATAAGGAAATAAATACCGGATTTAAAGATTCAGGCCTGACCTGCTCAATTCATGTTGATGATTGCATAGCATATAGTACATTATTTCCCAAAGGAAAAGCAAGGGGGCTCATTGGGAGTCATGTCAATTCAAACTTCTGTGAATTATTTTCTGCATGTAAGTAGGGTTGCACAATTTTGGAATTTGAATACTGGTGATGACAGTGAAAACCACATTGCGGTATACCGGTATATCAGAAAATAGCAGGTGCCATCATTGTGTTTCCCAACGTTATACATAACATTCATATCATGAGGAAAAACCTGTGGACCATATAAAAACAGCAAATAATTATATTTAATTCAATACTGAAACTTATGATACTCTGCCATTTGATTTCAAGCGTTGGTGTACCCACAGTAATTTGAATACTGGTATTACAGAGGAGCCCTCTTAATTGTATAGCCCTGTTAATTGAATACAATTTCCCAACACAAAACCATTTACCATACCTTCAGTACAAATTTGACCTGTTAATTGAATATAGGTTATACAGTAAACTTTTGTTAATTGAAAAAAATCTTGTAACCTGTAGATAAATTACCCAGACTCGCTCCAGTTTTCCTTTGTTTATAGACCTACTTGGCCTTAGCGCATCCAATACAGGCATTTAATCTATTAAATCTTGTTTGACAGAGCTAATGGAGGTCTGTCAAAGAAGATATAATAGAATAATGCTAAGTTTAACTCTAGATACAGGAAAGTGACACAATACCTGTTAATTGAATACTCATATTAATTGAATAATATTCACTGGCAAAGTGGCTATTCAATTAACAGAGATCCACTGCACCAGTATGTCAAAATACAGTAATAGAGCTGGGCAGTTTCAGTTTTTCCCCGATTCAGTTTGGTTTCAGAGAAAAACCTCAGTTTCAGTTCAGTTTTTCTGTGTGTTGAGAAGAAGAACCTCACAAAGTGATACTAGAGGTACTGTGAGCAAGCTCACAAAGTGATCCCCCCCCCCCCCCCCCCCCACCGCGCAGTTGCGCTTACGAGGACACAACCATATGATGTAGCAATTGAAATGTATAAGTTAGATTATCTCCCCTTGGAAATGTCGAATGGAATTATACTGCTTCATGCGCATCTTCATATGAAGTTCTTCCATTGTGTAAAGTTTCATGAAAATTCTTCAAACGGTTTAGGAGTTGCACTTATAAGGATGGACAGATGGACGGACAGACGGACGGACAGGATAATGACACTTCAGGCTCCTTAACGTGGAAAATAAATTGCAACAGTTTGTACAACACCACAAAAGGCAGTATCTGTAAATACCACTGTCAGGTTTCAGCCTAACTTCCCTTTGATCATTCTTAGGGGTTCTAGCAGATCAGTTGCTGAGCCTCATGGTAACAAATAAATAAAATTTATCTAAACGATATCATGTTCTCATGGTCCTATGAATGAGTCAATAAGGGAGAAAATGTGACAAAAATACAATGTATTCACCCCTTTGCCAGATAGACGAGGTGAAGAGAGTTAATAGGGGCCACTATACTACTAACCCAATTCGCTCCTATTAAGGCAGTTTGATCAGTTTATGTATAAACAGACCTGAAAATAAGCAGACTCAAATTTGCAAAATAAAGTCCCCAGAGGATGAATTTGATAATGCTATCCCATACAGTGGGCCAATTTATCCTCTGAGTACCTCTTTCTGTTTCGTTTTGAAACCCTGATTCAGATTGAGGTTCACAGAGGGTAAATTTAGTGATGCTACCCTGATGTGTAGGGTAGCATCACTAAATTCACCCTCTGGGGACCTCATTTTGCAGATGACAGTCTGTTTATTTTCTGTGCATAAACACAGTAAAACTGTTTGGTCGGTTTTTGGTGGGTCTTGAGATTTGGTTTTTTGGTTTGCTGCAAAAACTGTGACCAAACCGGAGAAATGAAAAACCACCCAGCTCTATATATTACCATTTAATGATTTATTGGTGCTTAAGATCACTTTCTGCATCTTTTGTTATATTGTGACTGCAACATAGGTGTGAAGTCAAATTTAGCCAATCGCTTATATCTATGCTGCCATATTTAGAGGACTCCAGGAATTGGTTCCAGGTCTTATTTTACCAATAAAGCGGAAACTTGTTTGCCACAGTAAACAAGCACTGCTCATTTTGTGGGGAGTTTCATGGGGGACACAGGACTGCAAATGTAGTGCAGGCAATAATCTCATTCAAAGTTCGCTATTGACTAATTAATGTTGATATTAATCCCTCCATTGGAATTTGAAAAGGCCATGCCCAGACATGTTAACTCTCCCGGAATGCCCGGGATTCTCCCGGAATTAGCTATCCCCTCCCGCCCGGGAGTCAATTTGGACCCAAAATCTCCCGGAAAGTCGACATACCAGACAAAAACTGAATCCACCAGCTTTTGTTTACAAATACAAAAGCATGTGCTCTACTCTCAATGGCAAGGTCATTAAGTTTGTGTGAAACGTCATCACTTACGTAAGAACTGATGACCAATTCTCATTTCTGTCAATGGCCGTGTTGTGATTATTGCAACACATTTGACAGGTGGATTAAATGAATTTGAGATGCAGGATAATTGCTGAAATTGATTATATATTAAAGGCACACCTTTGCTTGTATACAGGTAGCAGTCAAATCGAAAAATAAATTCCATACGTATAAAATCTTGTCCAATCGAAAAATGTGCAAAAATACGCACAAATTTATTGTGCATTTTGGATTTCACTTTCAGATAATTATACCCAATTTTGGAGACAAACGGCTCAAACATATGAGTTGCTGTAATTATCAATATATTGGGAAAAATTTCCGATTCGCAATTTTATAAAGCAGGCTGTGAAAAAAATTATGTTTTTGGTGAAAAAAATCTCTAAAAAGTTGGTAATTTACGGCACTTGCACGTTTTTTCATTCGTAGTGATAAATGGACAATAAAATATCCCCGAGATGTTTCATCCTGGGCTGGCTGTGGCATAATTTTCACGTTTCACTGAAAAATGATCACCCCATTCCAAATCCCCTTCGTAAATGACCAACTACTTCCAGTGAGTAACCGGTGTGGTTAGGTGGGGCGCTGGGCTTTGGAAGATCAAATTACCACAACAACCGGGCTCTGGGGTGTGCCTAAACACCACAGATCGTCGCAGGTTACCGCAGGTCGCCGCAAGTACCCATAATTACCCAAATGGATCCAAAACTTTCAACACAGCACCATAACTGATATAGTGCTGAAAAGGTCGAAAATATCTCCAAACATTTTGTACATAAAACCATTGAAATATGGATGTCATTGGAACAAGCTCAGATATTGGCACATGACCACATCCATATTTTTGATTTCTGTTTTTCTCTATATTTCTATGGTTTGGCTTTTGAAAGGACAAATTGTTCAAATAAAACACATTAGGGTGGAATGTTTAATGTATGTGTGTGTGAGGGGGGGGGGCGGGGGGGGGGGGGGGGGTAACATGGAAATTACTGATGTGCTGCCCACGTGCAAAAATCTCACTGACAAGCATCCGAGCCTCACTGGGAGCTCATCAAAATCTCACGGACAGTCACCTCCAGAGGTTAACAGGTCTGGGTCACTCACCACCAGTTAGTAGAACGTTGACGTATGTTCCTTTGATGTACTGTTGTTGGGCTGTTTCCTGTTATGTGTGTGTGTGTGTGGGGGGGAGGGGGTATTTGGTATTAATTTATATTTAAAATTGATCGATCCACACATGGTTTCTACGCGCAAAAAAAAATCTCCCTGAAAATCATGTCATATCCCTGAAAATTTTCTTCAATCTCCCTGAAAAAAATTTTGGGAGGTTAACATGTCTGGCCATGCCTGAATTTCTAAAGAAGAACTGTCAATGTGCATTACCATTTATGTATATAATCTATGCAATATTAATCATTTGTGCATTCTTCCATTCCAGATGAATAATTCCTTACTATACAACAAGAACTATATTTAAATAAATGCATATCATCTATCTGGGGGTGCTAATACAGACAATTTCATCTAATATGAACATATTTAAAGTTAAACACCAACAAAAATTAATAACTTGAATCTAAAACTATGTATAAACTTTGATGAAATGCTCAACACAGAAAATGTAAATATTTTGGATATTTTGTGGCAAGAGATCATGTAAGAGGATGTGTGACCAAGCCAGAAAATAAGCAGACTGTCATCAGCAAAATGAGATCCCCAAAGGGTGAATTTAGTGATGCTACCCTGCACAGCAGGGTTTCAACACTAAATTTACGCTCTGTAAACCTCAATCTGAATCAGGGTCTCAAAACTAAACAGAAAGAGGCACCCAGAGGATAAATTGACCTACTGTATGGGATAACATCATCAAATTCACCCTCTGGGGACCTCATTTTGCAAATGTCAGACTTCTTATTTTCAGGCCTGTGTGTGACGAATTCAATCTTTGATCTCAATGAGCTTTTTCAAATACGAATTCATTTAATTATTGTTGTTCAAGGTCACGTTCAACATCTTCGGCCATATCATGACCACAGTATAGGAATGAAGTCAGATCTAGCTAATAGTTTAATATCTATGCTGCCCACTTGAAATGACTCCCACCCCTATTTACCATAAAAGCAAAACATGTTTACTCAAGTAAACAAGTACTACTACACTTTCCATTGTTCCTACAAAGAAACTAATTCATATTTGCAGTGAGTGATAAATTTGCAAATTTAAAATTCATTATTTAATGTTCGGCTGTGGGGACATTAGTACTATGGCCGCAAAGATAATTACTGGGGATAATATGAAAGGCCGGTCAGAATAAAACTATCCAAAAGTCAGGCCTTAAATTACACCCTTTTGAATTGAACTACTTTAGCCAGGGTTTATACCCTTTTCAGGAAATAAAAAAATTCCATGACTTTTTCTAAACTTTTCAAAATGAAAGTGTCAATGACACTGTAGCTCAACTTGTCAAGACAAAGACATGTACATGTATAGTATGTGACACAGCAACGACAAACATCTAGGTAATGACCTGATAACAAAGGTATTGTAACGGTCTGTACATAAATACTGACCGTTGCCTGTAACAAATGTATAGGTAAAGTATTGTAAAGGTGGGCTACAGTCAGATGCTAAAGTAGAAAAGAAATCTTTGAGTCCCAGAGTGGGTCTGATTGAACCCCAAAATATTTGTTCTCATAGCACAGTGATAACAAAGGCACCCCAAAACACACTCGTTCCTGTCCCAAGGTGAAAACGAAGGTACCCAAGAAGTTTTGTGAAGATCAGTTCATAAATACGAGCTGTATAGAACTTGTGACAAAAAACTGATTGGACCAAATTTTGGTACAAAATGGCCACTGGCAGCCATCTAGAATTTTGGACTGCACCCAGAAACACTCATTCTCGTCCCAAGGTGATAACAAAGGTACCCAAGAAGTTTTGTGAAGATCGGTTCATAAATACAGCCTCTACCTTGAGCCGTATTGACATGTGTGCTTACATTGTGTAAGTAGCACTGAATAAATCAAAGTTCATCTAATTTGCATAATTTCTGCACGAAAAAAAAAAAACTTACAATATGTGATGTATTCCATGTTACTAAACATTCATACAAAAATTTATTCAAATCAAAACTTTCATACAGAAGTTCTGTACAAAAGACTGATTGCACTAATTTTGGTACAAAATGGCTGCTGGTGGCCATCTTGAATTTCGGACCACACCCAAAAACACTCGCTCTCATCCCACGGCGATAACAAAGGAACCCAAGAAGTTTCGTAAAGATTGGTTCATAAATATGGCCTCTAGTCTGAGCCGTATAGAAGTTGTGTACAAAAAACTGATTAGACCTAATTTCGGTACAAAATGGCCACTGGCAGCCATCTTGAATTTTAGACCGCACCCAGAAACACTCGTTCTCATCCCAAGGTGATAACAAAGGTACCCAAGACATTTCGTGAAGATCAGTTCATAAATACAGACTCTAGCCCGAGCCGTATTGACATGTGTACTTACTGTGTGTAAGTCGCAATGAAAAAATCAAAGTTCATCTAATTTGCATAATTTCTGCACGAGAAAAAAACCCGTATTATATGTGATGTATCCCATGGTACTAAACATTCACACAAAAAATTATTCAAATCAGTGCTTTCATATGGAAGTTCTGTGCAAAAATCGGATTGCACCTAATTTTGTACAAAATGGCTGCCATCTGCCATCTTGAATTTCGGACCGGACCCAAAAACACTCGTTCTCGTCCCACGGTGGTACCAAAGGTACCCAAGAAGTTTCGTAAAGATCGGTTCATAAATATGGCCTCTAGCCCGAGCCGTATTGGCATTTGCACTTACAGTGCTGAAAGTAACACCAAAAAACATCAAAATTAGTCTAATTTGCACAATTTACGCACGAGAAAAAAACCCGTATTATATGTGATGTATCCCATGGTACTAAACATTTCTACAAAACTTTATTCAAATCAGAACTTTCATACAGAAGTTCTGTACAAAAAACTGATTTTTGCATCATCGGTACAAAATGGCCGCTGGCAGCCATCTTGAATTTCAGACCGCACCCAAAAACACTCGTTCCCGTCACAGGGTCATAACAAAGGTACACAAGAAGTTTCGTAAAGATCGGTTCATAAATACAACCTCTAGCCCGAGCCATAGCCAATTGTTGACGTACGGACAGACGGACAGACGGACGACGGGCCATGACAATAGCTCAAATTTGACTTCGTCAAAGTTGAGCTAAAAATTCTGTGACCAGATGAGTTCACATCCAAACAGAAAAGCTTCATTTTTGGCATAATTTTTGTGCAAGTTGACGTCATTTTTACACAAAATCAATCTCTTAAATCTGGATTCAAATTCCATAACTTTTCCAAAACTTGAACACTTCCATACAATTTTCCAAAACTTTTCAAGGCCCTTGAATTTTTTTTTAAAATTCCGTGACTTTCCCAGGATTCCATGACCTGTACGAACCCTGACTTTAGCAATTGTTTTCAGCATACTATCTTACCATTAATACATAACGTCTTTGTTAGAGTTAACTTGAAATGATCCCAGGGTTCCTGCAGGCAAGGACCGATTAAAATTCAAGGCTATTCAAGGCCATTTCTTGATATATTTCCGCATTTTTCAAGGTCCTACAATAGCCAAATTCAAGGATTTTCAAGGCTCTTCCTTCACTACAGTTAAAACTAGAAGTCCTGTCACAAACTGTGCGCTTATCTTGGCTTAATAGCGCGTAGGAATTGCACGCAACTGCCATATCGAATGGCATCCAAAGCATAGCTTGTTCATTTGGTTACTCATAGTAAACACAGGCAATGTTTCTGGGTAACCCGGAGGTCCATTGGCTGAAACATTGCTTGTGCATGAGCCGTATATACAGAATTTGATAGCCTTACTGTGGTCATAACACATAGATTAACACGCAGATCGAAATGCTATTTGTGCGCATTTCATGACAGGACTTTTAGTTTTAACTATAGTTCCAGCTAGGAGATCCAGTCGTTATCCAATCTGCCCACTTCCCTTGTACGGGGTAATGAATGGAAGGACCTAGTTAGGACCATGATTTGACAAACCCTGGCATATAAAATTGTATAGTTATGATTACATGCTTCATCAGCAGTTTTATTTTGTGAATATGAAAGGCTTTTCAAGGCCTCCTGACACGTTTTCCATGATTTCAAGGCATTGAATAACCCTTAGTCAAATTCAAGAATGTTCCTTGAATCCAAAAAGATGGACGAAGCTGACTGCATCAGTCCCTAAACCAAATGTCAGGTAACAAAAATAGGAATTCTACAATTTGGCAAATACGACTGGATAAATTTGAGTTGTATTTGCAGGGTTCCTGCAGGCAAGGACTGATAAAATTCTAGACTATTCAGGGTTGTTTCTCGACATTTCACAGCATTTTTCAAGGCCTTCCAATAGCCAAATTCAAGGCTTTTCAAGGCCCTGCATTCAATAATTCTAACTAGGTTCCTCCAGACATTACCTAATTGGGAAGTGGAAGATGCGGTAATGACTGGACGGTCTAGTTTGTCCTACACCTTCATGAATTCTGGCATATAAAACTAAACAGTTAACATTTTTTCATTTTATGAATATTCCAAGGATTTTCAAGGCCTCCTGGCCCATTTTCTGGATTTTCAAGGCCTTGAATGGCTCTCTATTAAATTCAAGGCTGTTCCTTGAATCCAAGGCTCTGCAGGAACCCTGATTTGGTAAAGAATTAAAATAACTGTTTACTGAAAACACATGGTCTCAATAATTTGCGAAATATTTCAACAAAATCATACCATGTGACTCATGGAATGAGTAAGCCAAGCTTATTACAATGAGAGGAAACATAATATGTTTTGTTGAAATTAATATATGAAATGAGCATTCTTAAAAAGACGTTTCTTTCACATACAGATAACCTGATGCATCAAAGTTGTTAAGTAAAGGGTTAATCGCTCAACACTATATGTTTATTTTTTCTTTGTTAACAGACAAAGTAGTTCTCGTTGTATAGTATCAGAAAAGATAAAGTTCCCCAAATCATTAAGATGAACTCCATCTTTCCTGTGGAGACATGGTTGATTTCGTTAAATTACTGGATGGGAAACAACAAACTCAACCATGCCTCCAGCCCCAGAATTAACTCGCTTCCTGAGTTTTTCAACCTTGTCCTCGTCATTGGCACCCCTCCAATGAACTATAGGAAGAAGACTGGACCAACCAGTTCTACATCTGGTTGGAAGTACTCTTGGAAGCGAAGATAAATCTGGAGCAATGCACTTTACCAATTCAACACCAGATATCCAACATAAATCATTTGAATCCAAATGAATCAGTGAAATATCCGGTGTTGGAAACATTTTCAGACAGTCCTTAACTTTTTTGATACAAGGTTCTGCCAATGCATCCCCAGAACACCGATCCATTTAATTGAATGTTTTGATAGAGAAAGATCAAGAGAACTTTCTCTATCTCTTAAATACTCACCTGACAAGAATACAATACTGGGTCCAATCATCCAACTAATGCTTCTTTGTTGTTTATAATCTACAAAAAAAAATACAATAGAGTCCTGTTAATTGAATAGTCACTTTGCCAGTGAGAATTATTTAATTAACTGGAGTATTCAATTAACAGGGATTTGGTCACTTTCCTGTATTCTAGACGTACAGTACGTGGAGAGTGGATTGTAGTAACTAAATCACCCGTGAAGTGGAGTTATCACCTAAGCTATAACTTTCAAATTTTGTACATATCGACAAAAAACACAAGCAATGTCTCAGCCAATGGATCTCCGGGTTTAACCCGGAGGTCCATTGGCTGAAACTTTGCTTGTGCTGCTTATGCTTTGCAACAAATTTGCAATTATTGCTTGGGTGGAATCTCCTCTCTGTGGGTGATTTAGTGATAATACACTCTCTACGTACTGTAAACAGAGCATATATTCTATTATATATGGCTTGACAAGGAGCTCTATCAAACAAGATATAACAGATTAATTGCCTGCATTAAATATAGTGAGACCAAATTTGGCAATATACAACGGTATTTCAATGATTATCAGAGTAATTTTTATTCAATTAACAGGAGTTAAACTCTATAACTCATATGCAATTAACAAGGCAAATTTGTACTGCAGGTATGGTAAATGGTTTTGTGTTTGGAAATTATATTCAATTAACAGGGAGTGCATTTTTTAGCTCTCGTAAAATAGAAAACACGGGTGCTGACGGGAGCTATTGCACTCGCACCTGTCTCATTTCCAGGACTGATAATGTATAGAAAGAATCAGAAAGCAAGGATTTTGATCTCATCGAGCATTATTTCAAGCTAGAGAATCCTGTCATTTTTGGAACTATTATTTTTCATTAAAGTTTTAGAAAAGCTAATCATCGATTAGATGACATCTTTTTCATTATTTATCTATGACTCTTATTATTTTATCGGAAGCATGAATGAAATAAATGAATGTAGTGTTTCTCTAGATTTGTTGTGCACATGAACTTTGTGGAAAATCTCCTTCAAGGAAATATATCTAATGCCCACTCGTTGAGACAATCCTGTTCTTGTGCAATAATGTCAATTTGATAAATTCTAAACTGAGAACTGAAAAAGTGATTCTCACAGCAGGAGATTATGAGAATCAAAACTCATTCCCGCAAATTGGGACAAATTTTAATGGCTGAACCTGGTACTTTTAACCCTTTACCCAATGCAAACAATTTCAAAATTTATTATTTTAAATATCATTTTTTAAATTTTTTCAAAAAATTTCTACAAAACCATATCATGTGACCCCTCTTTGGAACGGGCTCAATTCAAAGAAGGGTCACATGATATGGTTTTGTTGAAATGTTTCGAAAAATATTCTTTCAGCTGCTGAATTTGTATATTACAATTATGAGGGCGGATGCAGAAAAGACTTTGGGTAAAGTGTTAAGCAGATTTTGCAGCGGTTGAAAGCAAGTGCACAGCACAAAAAACAAAACTGCAGACTAAAAGTGTACACGATCTCCACCACAGCCAGTTAGAAGTCCTGTTTTTCTCTCCAATGGAGGTGTATATATTTATTACATGCCTGTTTGGAGAAATCCCCATCTACACCAACACTAAACCATGCGGAAAATGAAAATCTGTTCCGCACATATGTACAGAATGGAAATCATTCATGGACTGTGTTTAAATAGAAGCAGAATTTCACTGGAATTTTCTCACAATCTTGCAACGCAATTACAACTTGAATCCCTGGCGATAGCTAAAAATTGTCCACGGAGTTCCAATGTGTTCTATGTGCCACATTGGAACTCAGGGGACGAAATAGTAAAACGGGTTCCCCTCGCAAATTTGGTTGGCATCCCCCAAAAAGATGGACGAAGCTGATTGCATCAGTCCCCAAACCAAATGTCAGGTAACAAAAATAGGAATTCTACAATTTGGCAAATACGACTGGATAAATTTGAGTTGTATTTGCAGAGTTCCTGCAGGCAAGGACTGATAAAATTATAGACTATTCAGGGTTGTTTCTCGACATTTCACAGCATTTTTCAAGGCCTTCCAATAGCCAAATTCAAGGCTTTTCAAGGCCCTGCATTCAATAATTCTGACTAGGTTCCTCCAGACATTACCTAATTGGGAAGTGGAAGATGCGGTAATGACTGGACGGTCTAGTTTGTCCTACACCTTCATGAATTCTGGCATATAAAACTAAACAGTTAACATTTTTCATTTTATGAATATTCCAAGGATTTTCAAGGCCTCCTGGCCCATTTTTTTGGATTTTCAAAGCCTTGAATGCCTCTCTATTAAATTCAAGGCTGTTCCTTGAATCCAAGGCTCTGCAGGAACCCTGATTTGGTAAAGGATGAAAATAATTGTTTACTGAAAACACATGGTCTCAAAAATTTGCGAAATATTTCAACAAAATCATACCATGTGACTCAGGGAAGGAGTAAACCGAGCTTATTATAATGAGAGGTAACATAATATGTTTTGTTGAAATTAATATACGAAATGAGCATTCCTAAAAAGACGTTTCTTTCACATACAGATAACCTGATGCATCAAAGTTGTTAAGTAAAGGGTTAATCGCTCAACACTATATGTTTATTTTTTCTTTGTTAACAGACAAAGTAGTTCTCGTTGTATAGTATCAGAAAAGATAAAGTTCCCCAAATCATTAAGATGAACTCCATCTTTCCTGTGGAGACATGGTTGATTTCGTTAAATTACTGGATGGGAAACAACAAACTCAACCATGCCTCCAGCCCCAGAATTAACTCGCTTCCTGAGTTTTTCAACCTTGTCCTCGTCATTGGCACCCCTCCAATGAACTATAGGAAGAAGACTGGACCAACCAGTTCTACATCTGGTTGGAAGTACTCTTGGAAGCGAAGATAAATCTGGAGCAATGCACTTTACCAATTCAACACCAGATATCCAACATAAATCATTTGAATCCAAATGAATCAGTGAAATATCCGGTGTTGGAAACATTTTCAAACAGTCCTTAACTTTTTTGATACAAGGTTCTGCCAATGCATCCCCAGAACACCGATCCATTTAATTGAATGTTTTGATAGAGAAAGATCAAGAGAACTTTCTCTATCTCTTAAAAAACTCACCTGACCAGAAGACAATACTGGGTCCAATCATCCAACTAATGCTTCTTTGTTGTTTATAATCTACAAAAAAAAATACAATAGAGTCCTGTTAATTGAATAGTCACTTTTCCAGTGAGAATTATTTAATTAACTGGAGTATTCAATTAACAGGGATTTGGTCCCTTTCATGTATTCTAGACGTACATTACGTGGAGAGAGGATTGTAATTAAATCACTCATGGAGTGGAGTTATCACCCAAGCTATAACTTTCAAATTTTGTACATATCGACAAAAAACACAAACAATGTTTCAGCCAATGGATCTCCGGGTTTAACCCGGAGGTCCATTGGCTGAAACTTTGCTTGTGCTGCTTATGCTTTGCAACAAATTTGCAATTATTTCTTGGGTGGAATCTCCACTCTGTGGGTGATTTGGAGATAATACACTCTCTACGTACTGTAAACAGAGCAGATATTCTATTATATATTGCTTGACAAGGAGCTCTATCAAACAAGATATAACAGATTAATTGCCTGCATTAAATATAGTGAGACCAAATTTGGCAATATACAACGGTATTTCAATGATTATCAGAGTAATTTTTATTCAATTAACAGGAGTTAAACTCTATAACTCATATGCAATTAACAAGGCAAATTTGTACTGCAGGTATGGTAAATGGTTTTGTGTTTGGAAATTATATTCAATTAACAGGGAGTGCATTTTTTAGCTCTCGTAAAATAGAAAACACGGGTGCTGACGGGAGCTATTGCACTCGCACCCGTCTCATTTCCAGGACTGATAATGTATAGAAAGAATCAGAAAGCAAGGATTTTGATCTCATCGAGCATTATTTCAAGCTAGAGAATCCTGTCATTTTTGGAACTATTATTTTTCATTAAAGTTTTAGAAAAGCTAATCATCGATTAGATGACATCTTTTTCATTATTTATCTATGACTCTTATTATTTTATCGGAAGCATGAATGAAATAAATGAATGTAGTGTTTCTCTAGATTTGTTGTGCACATGAACTTTGTGGAAAATCTCCTTCAAGGAAAAATATCTAATGCCCACTCGTTGAGACAATCCTGTTCTTGTGCAATAATCTCAATTTGATAAATTCTAAACTGAGAACTGAAAAAGTGATTCTCACAGCAGGAGATTATGAGAATCAAAACTCATTCCCGCAAAAATTGGGACAAATTTTAATGCCTGAACCTGGTACTTTTAACCCTTTACCCAATGCAGACAATTTCAAAATTTATTATTTTAAATATCATTTTTTAAATTTTTTCAAAAAATTTCTACAAAACCGTATCATGTGACCCCTCTTTGGAACGGGCTCATTCCAAAGAGGGGTCACATGATATGGTTTTGTTGAAATGTTTCAAAAAATATTCTTTCAGCTGCTGAATTTGTATATTACAATTATGAGGGCGGATGCAGAAAAGTCTTTGGGTAAAGTGTTAAGCAGATTTTGCAGCAGTTGAAAGCAAGTGCACAGCACAAAAAACAAAACCTGCAGACTAAAAGTGTACACAATCTCCACCACAGCCAGTTAGAAGCCCTGTTTTTTTCTCCAATGGAGGTGTATATATTTATTACATGCCTGTTCAGAGAAATCCCCATCTACACCAACACTAAACCATGCGGAAAATGAAAATCTGTTCCGCACATATGTACAGAATGGAAATCATTCCCGGACGGTGTTTAAATAGAAGCAGAATTTCACTGGAATTTTCTCACAATCTTGCAATGCAATTACAACTTGAATCCCTGGCGATAGCTAAAAATTGTCCACGGAGTTCCAATGTGTTCTATGTGCCACATTGGAACTCAGGGGACGAAATAGTAAAACGGGTTCCCCTCGCAAATTTGGTTGGCAATAAAATGTGTTCTTTTTGTTGATAGCTGTCAAATGAATTGCTGAGTAGTGATGAGCGGTTAATCGAAATTACGATCAGTTTCGGTTTTGTTCTAAATACCGAAACCGAAACCGTATGTGTGCAAAAAAAATGGCGTTTTCGGTTTTTTCGTTTTTTTTATTCCTTGAAATTCCCGCGAAATAAAGATGCTAAAAGTCAAAATGGCAGAAAGAAATCAACATCCAATCTATGATTTCTTCACAAGGACTGATGAACGGCAGGCGCAATGCGCCCTTTGCAAAAAAAAAAGGTTGGTTGCTGACCAAGGCAACACTTCCAATCTTATACAACATTTGTACAGACATCCTATAGAAATTGAAAAATTCAAAGCATTACAATCTCAGCGGGAGGCGATGAAACGAATGAAGGTAAGTGTTCAGCCAATCCTCACCAACCACAAGTCACTACCCTGTATTCATGGGCGGTCGTTCTTATCAGTATCAAAAAATAACAAACATCACCATAATCCTATTGGTGAACAATTCCACCATTCTGTACCACTGTGTTTTAAGCCAACCCATTTATGTCAATTATTAAACAAACGTTAATTTTATGCTTGGAGAACTGAACCATTCTATTGAACGAATGGATACTGCGACATTAATAGTCAGCAACTTTCAATGAACTGACAGAAAAGCTTTTAATAACTCTCCCATAAAAGCATTCTGTCCTGACAATTCGATGGGGTTCACAACGGATGCTGGTGTAAATTACGACGACGGGTTTCCATCACTTTCCAATTTGCAACACAAGCTGTCTGGGTGTGCCTGTTTTGAAATGTAATTATTATGAATATGCAACAAACTTTTCACCACATTAAATTCTGATATTCAATTATTTACATTTCACGAACATGATGTGAACTACACTAGGGGAAGAATTAATAGTTAGTAAATCCTATACTGGGGAAATCCAGATTTGCAGAAATTGGCAGAAAATTCGACATCAATGTCATCACATATTTTCTGAGAGGTAGAAATCCAAACATTAAATGCACAAAACACCTAACGGAATTCTTGTTAACTTGTGAAATAAAAATAATACACTACTATTCCAAGACATCAATTGTTGAGAATTTGACAAAACCCCACTCCGAACCTTGTTTCCACATTTTTTCTATTGACGAATGAATAATGGCGTGACCGATATCAGAACTTTAGGGTGGAGCCAAATCTCCTGTCAATTCTGTGACGTTGATCACTTGTTCTGACAATCGCGTCACACCAACAAATCAGTGTGTCAATCTTGTTTTGATAACTGACTTGGGGGAACTATGAAGTGATGAGGAATCACGGCTTTGTGCTTAACACTTGAAATTGCGACCATTCATTCCTCTGTTTGTACACGCCCATTGAACTTTGCAAGTTTACCGCTTTGATCATTCATTTCTCATTCTTTCTGTCCCTTTGTAACTGTACTGATCTTTCATTCTCTCATCTTATTTAGGACTTACCTCAAATAGCATTACCCCCAAATTTGGCTTATAATGCCACACATCTGTCACCTAATAAGTTATAACCCATAACAAGTTAACAACTTGACAACACAGTCCAATTCTTGAATTTACCTTAATTGAGGTAAACAAGTTCCAAGAGCTCCGGAACGGCCCAAACATTGACCCGACCAATGGCGACCATAAAACCCTTTGGATTTTGGGGGTGGGGTGGGGGTGGGGGTGGTGGGGGCTGGTGGGGGTCTGCACACCGTCCCTGCATGAAAATTTTGATTTCTGCCATTGGAGACTCACAGTCACAGGTGGCCCTCTGAATACATTTTGGGCACTAAAATTCTGGAACATGAAAATGAGTATTTTTGTTGGTAAAATTTGGTAAATTAAAAAAAGATTGGAGCTGCTAACCTCAGTTCCAGTTTTTTTTTCAAATTGTTGCCCTTGATAATGAAATGTTGGGGAGAAAAAAATCGACAAACGACAGTGCATGTGACAAAATTCCCTGCCATATTGCTGAATGATTTAGGATTTACGAAAGGACAACCTGGGCGGGCGCCCAGGGCCCCCACATTTAAGTGGGAGCCCTGAGCGTCTGCCCAATCTGCCCATTCTCAACTATGGCTCTGTCCCAGAAAAATGTTTGAAAAATCACCTCTCTGCGTCTCAGAGGCATTTTGGGGCTACGTCTTTAGTATTTCAACAGCTTCGGAAGTGGTTGCAATACTAAAGAAGTTGCACCCAAATCACCTCATCTTACGTTGAAGAGTACCTGGATGGTACATTGGGGGGGGGGGGGGGGCTTATGTTCAAGTTGAGGTCGAGATCGCTGGAGCTTTGGGGTAAAATTGGGAACGAAGGTGACAAGGAGTGTGAAATGTGTAATTTGGGAGTAATGGAGACCCTGGAACTATTTCTCTTGGAATGCCCAAAGTACCAGTTAGACAGACGTGGATTCACTGGAAATATAATGATGAAATGGATGGGTGAATGAGGGATAGGTGGCTCTGGAGGAACTTGAAGGAGAGGGTTAATATCTTGATCAGTGAAACTGGGAATAATGAAGTGTGGGATAGTCGCCATTAGTCGGGGATACCATCGAATAATTCATCACTGGGACTAGGAGCTGGCTGCTGAGAAGAGAGAAGGGGTGGGGAAACTATTTTTGATCTGAGTTCCCCGACCTTCGTAGGGGCGGCAACGGCACACCTCAGTTCCACGAAATCTTTTTCAAAATTGTGACAGAATAGTCGCCATCATACTATGATCATAGTGTCGCTCGGCAAGGATTTATAAAAGCGTGAGGTTGTAAAAGTGGTTCTGAATAGACAATACAAAAAAAAAAAAAAAACCCCGCAAAAACCAAAACAAACATAGATGTACACAAAGGCGTGTGGGCCCATTTGTTTTGAGGGGGGAAGGGGGGGGGGGGGGGTTCTGGGACATTTTGTTAAAAAATGAATCTGCTGAACAATCGAGTCGTGTAATGTGTCCCCCCCCCCCCCCCCCCAGAATTTAATAAGTTTAACACACACACACACACACACCCAGCCCCACACACGCACCCTATTCGGGGAAAAATAAACTCTTTTCGCTGTTTTCAACAAATTGTCGGACAGTCAAGAGCCAATACTTGCAGTTGCATTGCAAATTTTTTTCGAGCATTGTTCATAATTGATGCAGGCAACCGAAACTTGTACCACAAAAAAATAAAACTGCCTGAAAATTTAGTGAAAAACTCATTTTTTTTCTGGAACCAGAGGTCTGTAGACGCCCCCACTACGCCTATGGTAGTGTAAAGGACAAACTTTATACTGTTTCAGTAGAATGAATAAATAACACCTGTGAGAAAACGTACTGAAATTGCAACACACTCGTGAACGTGTGACAGCAACATTGGCAGCTACACAAGTTTTTGATATAAATTAAAAAGTTGTTTCTGGTGGCCCATGAGTTGATTGGGGGGGGGGGGGGGGGGGGGGGGCATGGGAGGGGGGCAGGGGGGGGCATAAACCAGTCTTCTCATTTGGTTAAAGTAATATACACAGAGGGAAAATGGGTGAATAATGAATATTAAACAAAACTACCATCCTCAAACCACTGAGCATTAATTAGTGAATCATAATCGCAATTTATTATTTTTTCCCCTCATTTTTTTTTTACAGGTTGAATATGGTCATGGAGCCGCGTCTACATCGGGTCCATCGGATTCCAAACAAAGGAAAATGGATTCATTCGTTTGTGGAATTGAGAAATGGGGAACCAACGATCAAAGGCAGAAAAATGGCATTGCAAAGCTAGTGGAGATAGTTTGCCTTGACATGCAACCAGTAAGTTTTGTAGATGACCAGGGATTTAGGACATTTGTGGAAAATATTCAACCAGCATTCAAAGTTCCCACACGCCGCTCCGTTCAGAATGATCTTATCCCACAACTGTACCGAAAAACTGTAACAGAAATAAAAGCCAGGCTACAAAATAGTCCGTCTTTAGGTGTTACCATAGATCATTGGACATTGGCTGCCAATGCAGCGTATATGGCAGTCACTGTCCATTTTCTTGCAAAAGATTTTTCTGTAAATGATTACTGTTTGAATGTGAAGCACATGCCTCAAAGCCACACTTCATTAAACATATCAGAGGAGTTACAAAGTTGTATTCAGTCGTGGTTACCAGAACATGATGACGCTGTACCTATCATTGTCATTTCTGACGATGCATCCAATGTTCAGGGGGCATTAAAAATGCTTCCAAGTCCACCATACATTCCTCACAACTGTTTTGCACACACATTACAACTCGTACTTAATACCATAAAATAGTTTCCTGGTTTAACCCTTTACCCAACAAATCACCCACATCCGCCCGCGTAATATGCAAATTCTGCAGTAGAAAAAATATTATTTTTCAACAAAACCATATCATGTGACCCCTCGTTGGAACGAGCTCATCGAGCTCGTTTCAACGAGGGGTCGCATGATATGGTTTTGTTGAATTTTTTTGAAAAATTTTAAAAAATTATATTTAAAATAATAAATTTTGATATCGTCTGCATTGGGTAAAGGGTTAAAAAGAGTAATTGTGAAAGCAAAGAACATTGTTTCCCATTTTCACCACAGCGCAAAATCTACCCATACATTAAATGAAATGCAAAAAATGCTTAAGGCTAAAGAACACAAACTAAAATCATTCTGTGCAACAAGATGGAATTCTACCTATAGTATGATGGCGAGACTAGTGGAACAGAAAGAGCCATTGAATGCTGTTTTATCGACCATTGATAAAGTCGAGAACCTACAAGCCCATGAATGGAAGTTGGCTGCCAGCTATGTGAAGATTTTAAAGCCCTTTGAAGATGTCACAGAAATGATGTCAGCTTCCAGGTACCCGACATTGTCCATGGTGATACCGATCTTAAATATTTTGTGCGATAAAATGAAAGAGAGTGAAATGGATGATTTTGGCAGAGATAGTTAAAAACATTGAAAAGAGGTGGCCAGAATTTGAGGAATGAAAACTTTTCGCTCTCTCGTCATACCTGGACCCTACATTCAAACAGTATGTTATCAGTAGCGAGAGTGCTAAGGAACTTGCGTCACAAAAACTCATTGTTTGTATGGTATCGAATTACGAAAACATAAGCAAATCTTCAGTAGCTGACACTAGAGTACAGTGTTTTGAATCTGATGCTGGTTGTACCTCAACTCACACTGGCCCCACCACGGTCACTAGTTCTTCCAGTGATTCAGCTGGAACAAGTAATATATGGTCAGATTTTAAGACAATGCTGTCCCAGCGACAAAACAAAGGACAAGAATCTGAAACGTCCATAAACATTCAATCAGCCATGGAATACGAAGTAGAACAGTATTCCCGTGAACCATTAATAGACCCGACTGCTTCACCTTTACAGTGGTGGTCTCGAAACTACAGGTTCCCAAACTTGGGTCACTTAGCACAAAAATATCTCGGTATCCCAGCTACATCAGTCCCGAGCGAGAGGATATTCAGCAAGGTAGGATTCATAATATCACAGCGTTGCTATAACCTGAAACCTGAGAACGCTGAGCAGCTCATATGCCTAAGTCATAATCTTCGATCACTACGATCAAGTTCAGTGTGAACTGTCAAACACTAAGGATTTTATGTTTTTTTGCAGTTGTGAGAAACCCACTGTTAGTTTTATTTGAAACTTTGCTGTGTACAGGCCCCCTTTTGCTGAAAAGCATGTAGTGCCATGTACCATGAAGCACAATGCAGGTGATTTGCTACTGAAGTGCCTGTGTTTAACCGAACCTTTGTTCGTGTTTTCCAAAGAATTCGATTGCTATGAGCAATCAAATTTTGTGCAAAACACGAATAAAGTTTTAGTTTAATCAATTTAAATATAGACGCTTAAGTAGCAAATCGCCTGCTCTACATGTGAAATGCATATAAACCAGAAACCTCATTCTGGTCGAGGGGCATACTGCAAGCAGTGCAAGGTAGCTATGTTTGCTTTTGTGACCTGTGTTCTTCAGTTTAAACTTAAAACGCTATTCAAGAAAATATTTCATTTGTACTTGAGGCAGTTAATTAATTATATTCTTATTGGTTTTTGACACTTTTTTGAGTATTTTTTGATAAAAGAAAGCCTTTTTCAGTGGAACATTTCGGCCTCTCACTCGAATACGACCAAAGTCATCAAACCGCCCTCCAGCCAAAACGGCCTCCAACATTTTTGCCCCAACTGGACTCCAGCTCTCCATTTTAACTGCATTACAGACATGTATTGACTGCATGTCTGTAATGTAGTTCAAATGTTTGTCATTTTTCATTAGATAGCCAGTCACCAATAGAATGATTTCAAATAAATATTCTCACTTTCTGTTGTTTTCTGGTTAATAAACCTTGTTGGAACACACGGTGGATTTTCACAAAATGAAATCTGGTAATCTACCAGAAAATATGGTCGGTTCACTAGGTTGTAATTCACATTCACATGACATGTGATCATCACACATCAGAAATGTATGACTGTAAATTACAACCAAGATATTCCGGAAGAAGATACGAGCAGATACGAATGTGACGTCATTTGTATATGGGAAACACTGATATTTTTCGGTCGCCATTTCCATTGCATCAATCGAAGATCAAATCACATCAAAGACGAAAAAACACAAGAGTGAATTTTAAACCTACATGCATCACCGTTTATTAAATAAAATTAATTAATATACACACCAAAAAGAATGTTTTGCAAACATATAGCAAATAAGTAACAATAAAGTGAAATGATACCAATGAATCGTGTTCCAAGTTTCGATATTACCGTACCCTACAGTATCGGTCAAAATTAATTGTAGAAAATAACTCCTTGGAATGTGTTTCAGTTTCAAGAAGGTGGGAATGAGGTAGGGTTTCAGCCGAAACAAATTACAGAAAACAAGGGAATTTTGTTCTCATTTTAGTTACCTGCACTGACGTCGAACACTTGTAGGTCAATCGGTGAATGAAAAATGGGAGAGAACAAAGCATTATTGTGGGATTTCCAAATCCTTTGTGTCAAGTTGTGACCCAGTTGCCTTTATTTATATTTTATTTGGGACAGACAGATGATGTTTTGTTTAATTGCCTCTGATGAAACCAGTAGATGTACCGCTTCTTCAGTAATGTTCACTGTTCTTACGCTGTTTATTTGAGAATGTTGGGCTAAAACAAATCAGCGGATGGCCAAAGTGTTATTATTTGTAGCACTTCAAGTGTAGTTTGATTTTCAAGATAATCCTTTGAATGACAGCACATTTGATAGGTCGCTAGTATAACTGTTAAATGTTGTAAAACAGTATCTGTATTAGAATAGTTGGCTTGACATTGTGTTTTTATAGTGCCAACAAATATCTTGACATGCAACCAAATGATGTTTTTTGGAGAACATTATTCACAGTTTGAGTAATTTATGTCAAACCAGTCTCTGCCAATTTTTTTTATTTTTGTTCATTAAATCGTCTTCAGTGAAGATGTTAGTATGTTGTGGAGTAAGTGAACGTTTATAAATGTGCTCCCTTTGATTTATTTCTTCATGGGTATCCAACAGATTTTCATATTCTTGGAAAGGCTTCAGCTTTTTAATTATGGGAAGTTTTAACAAACTTTGTAAAAACAAATTTTAGAGGTAAGCCCCCCCTCCCCCCCCCCCCCAATTGCCGGTCAACTCGGCGAAGTCGCCCACGCTAAGGGGGAAGCACGACCAAGAAAAACATTGTGGTCAAGTTGTCCTGGAACCAGATTGTGGAAGCCGGTTTGGGTGAAATTGTAGAGGCTTGTTTGCCAATGTTTGGGTGAAATTGTGGAGGGCGGTTTGGCTGGAGGCCGGTTTTGGTGTAATTCTTTTTACCGGCTTTTAGGTGGCCGAATCCCGAAACGTTTCAAACCGAATCATCCCAGACTCCAAATGTCATCCCCCACCCCCGTCCCACTCTCCGTCTACGAATGAGAACATATCTGTGGAATTATGTGCCTATACTAAATTGCTAAGTGGCTTTCCCATGATCTGCAGTGGGTAGCGTCATGCTGGCATACCACTGGTGGACCGAGTCAACCAGCACATGAAGTGACACATTGAACACTTGGTGTTCAGTTTAATATTAACAATGACGTCAACGACTTTTATTGATAATGTTTTACATTAAAATTTTACAACTCGGGATTCGAAAACATCAACATACCTACCTGCCAGTACCCGAAAAAGAAATGAATTAAAGATATTAAATAACCAGTTGGACTTGTTGCGAATTTGCTGGTGAGTACAGAAAATCCCAATAAAAACTTTAAAACGGTTGCCTTGATATTTTTTTTTGCCGGATGTTCCGTATTCACACGGCGTATTTCACTATTTGGCAGATCGCTATATTTCGTAAACCAGATCAGTAAAAATAAAACTGCATGAAAACCGATTGCCAATCGTATTTCAAAAGAAATATTCTCAAATAAGTGTACTTTTAAGTTCATATTTGGACTGTTTTCATTTGAGATTGTTAAAACCGAAACTGTAACCGAAAACCGCGGTTTAAAAAAAAAACGAACCGAAACCGAACCAAAATTTTTGAAACCGCACATCACTACTTGGCAGATAATTCTGCCCAAGTGCTGGAGACTTGAAGCCTTAAAAATGCTACACAGTGATCCAGCAGCAGGTCACCTAGGGATAACCAGAAACAGTCGCGAGAATAAGATCTCGGTTTTATTGGAACGGCTTTCATGAAGATGTACGCGGCTTCGTAGCGAGGTGCAAAGCCTTCGGGAGAGGAAACCGAACAAACCACACTGCCATGAAGCAGTATGTAGTAGGGGCACCAATGGAGAGAATAGCCTTAGATATCATGGGACCTTTACCTCAGACTCATCATGGAAATAAATATGTCTGGGTTGTAACAGATTATTTTACGCGTTGGGCAGAAGCCTACCCGATGTGAACCAAGAGGCAAAAACGGTTGCAGATGAGTTGGTGAAGAATTTTGTATGTCGATATGGAGTTCAGAAGCAAATCCATAGAGACCAAGGGAGACAACTGGAGCCTGACTTATTTCAACAATTGTGTAAAACCTTCAGAATAGATAAGACACAAACGACAGCATATCAACTACGAAGTGACGGCCTGGAGGAAAGGCTGAACCGGACCATGGAAGATATGCTCTCCAAAACGATTTCAAAATCGCAGAGATTGGTACGAGCAGTTGCCATTAGTCATGTATGCCTACCGGTCTTCGGTGCAGGAAAGTTTTGGTGAAACTCCCAGTAAAATGATGCTGGGACGATAAGTTGTAACAGCCAGAAGAGACAATACAATGTCAAATCCAAGATGTTATCATATGAGTTAGGCAGTCAAGTTTGGTTATACTCACCTCGTCACAAAAAAGGGAGATCCTATAAGCTACAGAAGAGATGGGAGGGAACCTTCGTGGTGGTAGCCCGCATCTCCGACCTGCTTTATAAAATTAAAAATGGTCCAAGTGGTGAAAGTTTTGTTGTACATTACAACAGGCTGAAACCCCATGTCGGTAAAAAACACAACTGGTTCTTCCACAGCCGTGTAGGTACAAGAAGTACTTGGGCAAAACAGCAATAAACCATACCAGTAACCTGCGGAAAACATAATTCTTACTGTACTGAGAAACCTACCCAATCCAAATAAAGAATAATAATAATGTGAAGCCAGCTGAAACTAAATATGCTTATAAACCTTTCAAAACCCAAATCATGCGATGGCTGAGCGCTTTTCCAGATAGGGAGGGTAATTTGTATCCCCATTGGTAACAATAAACATTTGGCTATAATGTTGCCTTACTTTTTTTTTCAGATGGCAAGAGACCAGTTGAAACATATGTCTCAAGACCTGTATCAGTGTGAGGTGTGTGGCAGGCGTTTCTACACTATATCGAAGAAAAGCCGCCACATCAGGGAGGAGCCTGGAGAGATTATTGTCTGCCCGAATAAAAAGGATATGAATTGTGACTATTGGGTGAGGAAGTGCAGAGCATACAAGATACGGGAGCATGTGTACCGATGCCATGAGAGACCAACCAGAGGTAAGAAGTCAAGCAATAACCCACCTCCTTCCTAGCCTAGGTCAGAGGTACATTGCGTGGACAGACCACCAAAGACCACAGTTCAACGTCCCAGAGATGACCAGCGGCGGGGGACCAAAGATGTAGAAGTACCAGAATGCTCCAGATCACTAGACCAAAACCTACCAGTCGACGAGTGGTGTGAGGTGTCGCCAATTTATTTGGGGGATGATGCTGCCACACCAGTGACAAAAGACAATAACTATGCCACCCAGGTGATGCATGAACTAAAGCAAATAGAGGAAACCATGATGGAAAAAAGCAAAGGGGCGGAGGACAAATCTGATAGCCAGACATTGACAATCAGACCATTAAACGAAATCATGCCAGGGTATTGTTCGAAACCAGGGGTGACGCACTCTGAATTGGAAGCGGTAGTCAGATCTCTGCTGGAAGATGATGAGCACTCAGGCGAAGATGCTGTTGGTGAACAGCCACCCATTACTATGGAACCCTCAGAGCTTGTTTCCAAGTCAGAGAGTGTATCTGATGCAGATATTCAGACACATGTGCAGTCAACCAGTGCCGAATCTGAAAACCTTGATTTACCATTTGCGCAGCATGCAGTTGTTGATCTACATGTTTCTACTAAGGATGATTCGCTTAGTGTGTGTAGTGTAGGGTCACCAGTGAAGGAAGACGAGCCAAGCATCTACCAATCTGTGGACCCTTTGAAGCCTTATCCGGTAGTTTCCAGACCCATAGATTGTCTTGCCGGAACCATTCACCAAATTTGATCAACTGGCAAGTGACCCAAGATTCTTTTTCATCGGTGCTCCTAGTGCCTATATGGAAGGGAATACAACCCAACTTCTACATGCTACAAGAACCTCTGGCAGACATCTCAATAACTACAAACGTAGGTATATTCCTTATGGTTACCTGGGCATCAGAAAGGTGGATACGCTTACGTTACCTGACAACTCCACTTATACCTTGACTGATTTTTGGATTTAGGACTAGAAAACTCGAGATGCATCAGCGGACACTGATTCAGACCCCACCGTTACCGTTAAACCAGTACAAACGGAATCTAGGGGGAATGAAACTTGTAATCTTCGGGGAGACCAGCCAGCGTGTAATACCAAAAGTTTATTAAATAGACCTACCTACTGGGGGAGGGGGGGGGGGGGGGGGCTGCAGCAAGAACCCAAGAAAAGAAAACAGCCAGAAGAGTGGGAAAAAAAAAAAAAAAAAAAATTTATAATGAAACGATGGTATTTGTAAATGTACATATATAATCTATAAATTTAATTCCGGGTAGAAATTATTATATAGCAGGTTATAACTATAAATCATTTTGTAGCAAAAAACCAGAGAGTTTCCAATGAACCTTTCTGGTCTTCTGCAAAAAGTCAATTTCAAAAAAAAAAAGTAGTCGGTGCCCAAGGGTACAATGTAGAGTATTTTCTACATGTGTAAATATATGCGCTGTGAAATTATATTCACAGGAGTTATTATGAGCATCATAGATTTTATTATATGAAGACGTTTATTCAAGCTTCAAGATAATTTGGGCAAAGATTATCATAGTCAAGGCAACATTGTTGTACAGTACTTGTTACAATAATTTAACAATTGTTGTAATGTGGTTTGCAGTATTTAGGGAGACCAATGTTTCGGGTGCTAATCCGAAAAAGTCTATAAGTTTAAAATTTTAATTAAGTTCAGTTCGGGGCAAACTGCTTCGGGTCTGGGGGTGTTGTAACATGTTGTGGCAACATGTTGCAAATATATGTGTTATTTTTATTGTAAATAGCAAGAAGCCAAAACATTCACTGGTCAGTTTACCAATTAATTTTGGCGTTAGCTGTACTGGCCAAAACTAGCACTTATTTGTAATTATTTTCTTATTCCTAAGGAAAAGTGTCTTTAAGAGTCGGTTTATTACTGGTTATTTCAAAATATTTTGTGGGGATTTCCATTTTTTAGGAGGACTCGACCGCTCACATTACAGCACAATCACATTACAATTTTGTTGTCTCGTTCGGTATTAGTCGGCTTAGAATTTGTACTCATTAGTCTGTATGAAACACACAGACTATTGTTTTTGTACGGTTTCTTTTCTTTTTTTTTCTTCTTCTTCTTCTTTTTCTTATTCTCCTGTCTTCTGTCTTCTATGCATTCCTTGTCCTCACGATAACTCGAAAACGAATCATCCTATCTCGATGATTTTTGGGAAACGGGTGGACAGTCAAAAGTTCTCGCCCATCTATGTTTTTCAGGTCGCTAGACCCGCTGAGTATGGCCCAGTCGGCCACAGGGTTTTCACAGCCTCCAATTTCCTGATACAGTAAATCTTCTTCTCAAACAATACGATGCAATGTTATTCACACTGGAGATAATGTAAACATCAGAAGATTCAGCTGTCAAAAAATGAAATGTAATCTTGTCTTGTTATGGTAAAGGGATGTAAATTTCTGGAAGTAGGTTGAGAGAAACCCTTTGCTTTGCAGGGAAATAAATTAGAAATTATTCAGTTTAATGCTTTTAACCCTCTCAAGACTTCAATGTGGATTGCACATATTTTATTTCAGACAGAATAAAGTTAACCCTTTCCATAAAACTGCACTGAATAATTGTTGAAACCTATCACAAAACTGTCAGTAACAATGCTATACTGACATGGTCGACTGTACTGGTAACTGTGATAGTGCTATGACTGTCTAAAACTCATTTATTAGAGGAGTTCTATAGTCTTTCACTGTGCTCGGCTCGGTCTCACTGAGAGTGCAGAAAGACTTGGTGCCAAAGTGCCATTAAGAGAATTCTCTGATTTGTGCCATTTCATCCCTACGCAGTGCAAAAGCAGGTACTGTGAACTGAGATAAATGTTCTTCGCTTTATTTTCTGTAACATTTAATTCTATGTGGAATGGGACACGTTTTCAGAGTGCCTTCCGAAGAAAGGGATTCTTAGCCCTTTAGCCTACATAACGGCGAAAACCGATCAACATTTATTCACAGAAATGTCTATTCAGTTTTAATTACCTTTTCATTTTTGCTTTATTGGATTGAGCTCAATTTTTAAAGGATAATTCATTTAGTGGTGTTTAATGTCACATATTTCTGCACAGTGGCTAATCATGACCATGACAGTTTTTCGGGTGGAGGAAGTCGCATTACCCTGGAAGAACTACCGGACAACAACGAGCAACTGTCAGATCCCCCACATACTAACTCCACACAAGCAGGGTTAGCATTGGTTGAAGACGGGTGTACCATCAACGTGCAGTACACTTTAGTACATAGCGCCACCATGCACCCACGTGGGCAATGGGGTGAAGTGTCTTTCCCAAGGACAGAGTGAGGACCTCTTGCCTTGCAGCCTGCACCACTGCCAACTGCGCCCCCATTTAAAGGATTAAAATGGAGTATTTAAAGGGAATAATGCCCCCATATTAAGATCTTCAGAGGGTTAAAATATTCAGAAAGACTGGGAAATGCATTTTATTACACCTTAATGCATTTCTAAAGTTTATGAATGTATTTCATCACTCAAATCAGTGGGCAGAGCCAAAAATGTCCATTTCTGTTTCGTGTATCAAACCCTTTGAATGCTGGTCACATATATGCCATTTCTGGTTTCTTCTAAAAATGTTCTGATTCCGGTCTGAATATCTGTAAATACTGCTAACGAAAAACCCATTTCTGATTTGTTAAAAAATATTTAACTCCCGAAAATAAGCCTCCATGAATTCTCTTTCTTTATAGTTTATTCCTGATACTTTAACCCTTTTCACACGGACTTGAATTTACTGGTGGCAGTAAATTCTGTTTCTCTGGTTTCATATATTATTGTTGCGCACTAGAAGGGAGCTTTTAAATTACTGTTATATCTACCAGAGCCTATTATTTTATCCTCGCCGCAATGAATAACGAAGAAACAATAACATGTACATGTGGACTTGACAAGCATATTTTATCAATTTAACGGTACATACATTTATTGTACGAACTCATTCCTATTGCACACGAATTCAGGTGTGCTATTCACGCTTTATTCAGTATTCAATCATATTTCTTACTGTCAATGCTTTAAATGTTCACATTTGAGTGTTATAAATCCAAAGCTTCTTGGAAAGTTGACCAGATTTGCAAATTCATCGCGGTTTACTTTCAGTGATCATGCCATCGCGTGCTTCAATACGGAGATTGCTGGAATGCAGCCAACTTCCTTATTTGGAATCTGACCCGTTTCTGAAAAGCAACCCTCAGTAACATAGTGGTTGTTTCGATGGGTCGCTTTCGAGGGTATAAATAGCCCGAAGCGCCCCAGTAGGACGACCCGGTGACCCAACAGGCAGGCGACGAACAGTAACGAACAACAAGATTAAAACCAACTAAAAGGTAGCTTTGTAAGTGAAAACCCAAACAACGTTGACCGAGATTCGACAGCGCACAATGTGGAACCCTATTTTTTAGTAGCAGTAGTTATTTCTAAACAAATCTGAAGCGTGGGTAGTCAATATACACGTTGTATAAGAATTATCCACCTTGATGTGAAAAGCGTCTGTCATTTCTATTTTGGATCAGAACACGTCTGCTTTCCTGCTCACTGTTATGAATCAATGCACGAATGATTAAGCTGTGGAGGCCCTTGTGTTTAATTAAATCGTTACAAGTAATATATAACTTTAAGAGTCAGTATTGACTGTTTGAGTTACAAACAACCAATGCTTTGCTTTTACTGATCCCTGTCAAAATCCACAGTAGTCAGTAAGACCCCTCAGGCAGGTTAACTTTATTCAAGTCATCTATCTGTACACGACTCCCCGGACAATTCCAGGCCTGATTAGGAATGTAGTACAACATACACCTTTATACAAATATAAAATGAACTTATTGTAAATATAAAATAAAATGTATAGTTGGAGATATTTCTCTCTCATCAATTATTAACCCCAGGTAACCCATTGCCCATGTGACCCAGTAACCATAATATTTTCCTACCAGAAACAGAGCCCGATGACCAGGGCAATAGAGAAATAAAGGATAACCATCATCGGAGGAAACCGAGACCGGGTTAAATGGGAAACACCAGACAGGTAAAATAGCCGCTAACCAGGCTCAACAGAACACAGAAACAGGGTGACAAACCATTAACTCCTCACCATCAACCAACCACTCTACCATTTTAAACCTCTAGTTTGAGGTGTTGGGGGTCTCTGTTCCGCCCACTTAAGAGCTCGGCCATGCTACATGCAGTACGCCTTAGTACACAGCGTCATCGTGCCCCCAAGTAGGCAACTGGGATAAAGGGCCTTGCCCAAGGACACAACGCGGGTCGTCCTGGTCGGGGATCAAACTCGGGATCTTTAGCATAGCAGTGTTCACATGTAATGGTCCCTAAATCTTCAGGACTCAATTTACCACAAGGAAATCAATAAGCAGGTGGTGAATCTGTATTGATTTAAATTTTAGAATAGAATTTTCATCAATACCGTATTTACTTGATGAATTGATACAGTTTAAAATAAATATTTTTTCAACTGTTTCAATTCTTAGAAAATGTCTCAAACGATGTGTATCAATTCTTCGAAAATGATAAATACCTGTGAGTGGGCCACTTGAAAAGAATATTCCTCGAGAAAACGTAAAAATCACATTTAAAAAAAAAAAACAGCTGATTTCCATTTCGCCAATTGAATGAAGGTCAAGTATCTCGAAGAGCACACTTGATCGACAGTTTGACATGCTTTTGACAAGGAATTTGGGACAATGGCCATTTCGTAGCTTATAATGATCACACCTCTCATATACAATATAAGATGTAAAAACAACATTGATGAAGTTCAGTGGTGAGTATCGATTACCTTTAAAAACAACACAACTGAAAAGAAACAGGTGTTACCCCATCAATCGAAAAGCCGCCAATGACTGGCCCAAATAAAACAATGCTGTAATCACCTGCTCAAGTGTTGTTTAAAAAAGTGATGGCTTGTGTGTGGAGACAAAAATAATAGTAAAGAAAGAAAAAAGCATCAAAGTGTTGTTTTTTTTTAAATACCAAAACTGTATAAAATATCTGGGTTTGAACCCAACGACATTCAGTTGTAAACAGTTGTAAACATGGATAAGTTTGTGATCAAGTACCAAACATCAGAGGAAGCGCGACCGTAAGTAAAACTGAGCCCACTGAAACCTGTAGTGAAACGTCCAGTGGGTAGACCAGCGAAGAGAAAAATAGATTTGGTAACAGACACAGAAAGCCAAGCCTGGAAATAAGCAGACTGTCATTGGCAGAATGAGGTCCCCAGAGGATGCATTTGGTGATGCTACCCTGCACAGCAGGGTAGCATCACTAAATTTACCCTCTGTGAACCTCAATCTCAATCATGGACTCAGGCCTGAAGAGAAGGAGGTACTCAAAAGATAAATTGGCCCACTGTATGAGATGGCACCAGCAAATTCACCCTCTGGAGACCTCATTCTACAAATGACAGATTGCTTATTTCCAGGCTTGCAGAAAGCCCACCAAAAAAATATGTAAAAACTCAGAAACAGAAACAGACAATTCCACATCAGTCGTAAGAAGGGAAGTATAAAAGTTTAAATGCAAAAGAGAAAAAAGTGGCAGTCATTTTAGCCAAACAGATTGGATTAAGGAAAGCTGCTTCCACACTCCAAATACATCCTGCATCACTGAGCAGGTGGTCTAAAATTAACTTTGATGACCAAACAGGACAGAGAAACAAGGCAGGACATCTTGCTAAAAGTGGGTGGCCTGTTTCGTATGGCACAGATATAGACGATAAAATTGCAGAGTGGGTGTTGGTACAGAGGGACCTGCAATTACCAGTTTCCATTGAATCTTTATCTTCGTATGCCAGAGAACTAGTTAAGAAAGAGGAAGTCAAAAACGCCCAAGGACTTTCAAGCTAGTTATGGTTGGGCTGTAAGATTTATGCAGCGTCATGATCTAACATTGCGTGCCAAAACATCTCTTGCACAAAGACTGCCAAAAGATTTGGAGGAAAAGACAGCAAAGTTCTTAGACTTCATCAAGGAGAAAAGGTTGGAAGACGATTTTGACGACGAGTACATTATAAACATGGACGAGACACCTGTATATTTTGATCTTGTTCCAAATAAGACAATAGACAAAGTTGGTGCCAAGTCAGTTCGCACTCTACTGGTTCTCAAAAGAGGCACCTGACTCTTGTTTTGGCTGTTTCTAGCAGTGATGCCATCTTGCCTCCAATGGTTATTTTTAAAGACAAGTGGGAACTTAAATTTGATGTGCCAAAGGACTGGATAGTGTGCATTCAGGAGAAGGGGTGGATGGATGAACATTTGATGAAGGTTTGGGTTAAAGATGTACTTGTCCGTCACATGAAGAAAGAACGCTATCTCCTTGTTATGGACAGTTTCAGGGGACATTTAACTGACAGTGTTAAGAAAGTGCTTCGCAGAAACAACATTTTACCTGTGATTATACCAGGTGGATGCACATCAAAACTTCAGCCTCTTGATGTGAGTATTAATAAACCAGTCAAGTGTGATTTGAGACGAAAGTGGGCCGAGTTCATTAATGAATCAACAAGGGAAATCATTGAGAAAAAGGAAGAGAGAATAGAGCCTGCTACAAAGCCGAATGTAGTCAGTTGGATTGAATTCGCAGTGAATAATTTGAAAGAAAAGAAAGACATGGTGAAACGTTTTTTTAAAGTGTGTGGTATCAATGTACACCTTAACGGAGCAGAGGACCCATGGATACCTGTGGAGAGTCCATTTGAAACTTTAGGTGAATTGGATGAAGCTTGTCACACGTTATAATTTCGGTGAATTGATGTCAATGGAGGAAGCAGTGAACGATTTTTTTGACTCAGATGACGAGCTTCCTGATAGCAATCAATTTAATCAATGAAAATGTAAAGTACGGTAGTGGTAATAATGTATGGAAATGATAACTTAGATGTGAGTCTTCCATGGAAGACGTGTGTCGCCTGCACTATATTTTAATAGCGTGTCTTTAAATATTTACCTCAAACCTTGTTAATCAAGTTCTTCTATGTAAGTTGCTACAAAGTGATGATATTATTTCTGTTTATGTTAAGGCATGTGTTTAAGGAAGACAACCAGTTCTGAACTTTTGTGGCCAATTCTGTATGGAGCAATATTTACAAAACTTTTAATAAGCAGTTATTGTTTCCAGTAAATTCTTGAAGATCATGCTTTTATGGGGAGTCAAGCGAGACAATTCGCATTCACTGTGTGATCAAATTCTTCTTTCTTGAATGATGAATTCCAGTTGCTGTAAATAAATGTCTGTAGTGAGGCATTTCACTGCTGAGCCCAATCTAATTCATTAATCCGCCTGACAATGACTGAGATATATACACTCCAAGGCGTTTCAGACAGAATTCTAAGTTGAAAAGGGGCATAACTCTGGAAAAATACAGCGGATCAAAAAATAAAATAGGAGGTGCACAATGCCATTATGTGATAAAGAATCACTGAAAGTTTCATCAAAATCCATTCATAGGTTAAAGAGGAGTGGCGGATAAGAGACACTCCAAGGCGTTTCAGACAGAATTCTAAGTGGAAAAGGGGCATAACTCTGGAAAAAATACAGCGGATCAAAAAATAAAATTGGAGGTGCACAATGCCATTATGTGATAAAAAATCACTGAAAGTTTCATCAAAATCCATTCATAGGTTAAAGAGGAGTGGCGGATAAGAGAAAGTGTGACGCGGACGACGCAGACGACAAAAGTAATCCCTATATGTCGCTCCCCACTTCGTGGGGCAGGCGTTTCAGACAGAATTCTAAGTTGAAAAGGGGCATAACTCTGGGAAAAATACAGCGGATCAAAAAATAAAATAGGAGGTGCACAATGCCATTATGTGATAAAGAATCACTGAAAGTTTCATCAAAATCCATTCATAGGTTAAAGAGGAGTGGCGGATAAGAGAAAGTGTGACGCGGACAACGCAAGACGACAAAAGTAATCCCTATATGTCGCTCCCCACTTCGTGGGGCAGGCAACACAAAAAGTAGGTCTCTATCACCTGTTCATAAATATTATTTTCTTATCATAATTTGAAAATCAAACCCAGTGATTTCCAACTCATGATAAAAAAATAATATTCGTAAACAGCCCCCATTAAATTTGTGTAGTACCCCAGGATTTCGTTCTTGGTGTATGCCTATTCACATTTGTTGAAATTTCACTACGGCAATTTGTAACAATTTAAGAAGCAGCCCCTCACCTCTGATGTATGGAAATAATAGAAAGTAGCTCCCTATCACCTGTTCACAAATATTATTTTCTTACCATAATTTGAAAATCACAGCCAGTGATTTCAAACTCATGATAAAAAAATAATATTCGTAAACAGCCCCTGTTTGTGCTGGTGATTTCCAACTCATGATAAAAAATAATATTTGCCCCTGTTTGTGCTGGTGATTTCCAACTCATGATAAAAAGTAATATTTGTATACAGCCCCCCCACCCCCTTCCGATTACAGCTGGGCGGTATTTCGGTATTACCGTATGGTTTTCTGTGAATACCGAAAAACCGAACCGACCCTATACGAAAAAACCGAACAACACGGTATCAGAAAATCGACTGGAAAGTGCACTGATGGGATTGCAAAATGTCGGAAGCATCGTTATCAACCGCTTTAAGCACAACTAAAAGTAAATGGAGTTCAAGTTTTAAACGTGTGTACCATACCTCCTGCAGATGTACTATCTGCAGCAAAGTGGTAAAGGCTGATCACGGAAATACAAGTAATTTGCGGGCACACTTACAGAAAAATCATAAACCGAAATTCTTGGAAATAAAATCTTTTATTGATGCCACTGACGCAGAGACAGAGACCACTTCGACACACAAACAGGTGAGTTTTCACTTTTCAATATTTAGTCTGGGGCTGTGGGCATTGGGGCATGATGCGAATACCATTCAACCACTGTGTTTTGATAATTGAGCTTTGAAACCGAGTCTGATTTTTGACTTGCCTGTGAACTTAGTGTGATGTTAAAATGTGACCGAGAGAGGATTTCAGTGCTAAATCTGCAATGCATTCCGTGTACTGCTGTATCCCTCTTTATTTTAAACCAAACATCCATCCATTTCTATGACACGTAACAGTACTAAATAATAAATTAAGTAAATTCTTTATTTCAAGTTGACGTACATGCACCCCCCCCTCTCCCCCACTTTCACCACTCCTGAAAATTTCTAATGCTTTTCGTCTGTTGCGCAAATGACGGAGGAAATCTGAATAAGCTGATGATAATTTATGAATGACGCGATTGACATCACACTCGTATTGGTTTCCGGAAGCCTTCGGTTGTAATTTCCAGTCGCTTGTGGTTTATTGATCACACGCATTCATTACGGGAATAAGCCCATTGCCGATTAGCCATCTTTGACGTTAATGATATGCAAGGTCAGAGGTAGCTTCGGGTAAACACTTCAATCGGAGTATCTGTCAAGACTGTCATACATGCGATAGAAACAACCAAAATGTTTCGTTTGAAACGAGAAAATGTGCATTTTATATTTAATACTATTTAAAGATAGAAAAATTAACACACTTTCAGCACTTCATTCAATGCACATGGCGAAATAATATTGATTTTTAGTGAAATGAATACCACAATGAACCCCTTCCCATAAGCGAAGGTAGACTCGGCATGATGGTTTCGTTTTGTTGATGAGTGACAAAACTGCAGATATATCACTGAAATGACACAAAAATGTCCACGTGAGTGAAAATGCAAACCCTGGGTATCCATACAACCAACCCATACAAATATTTTCAAGCATAACACACAGATGTTCCAGCTGGAAGAGGTTGGGGTGGAGGGGGCGTGGTCCCTAAAAAGTGAATGAAAATCGTCTCCTAGTAGCAGTGTCGCGTATCTACTAATAATATTTTGTCCATATACAGTACAAGTCAAAATGAGTTGAAGAATATTTATTTATTTACTGGTGTTTAAGGTCACATACTTATGCACAATGGCTAATCGTGACCGTGACAGTGTTACGGGTGGAGGAAGCCGGAGTACCCGGAGAGAACCACCGAGCAGCTGTCAGCTCTCCAACATCGTAACTCTGAACTCTGCACCGCAGCACAGGCAGGGTTAGATTGGTTGAAGACATGTGCACCATCGACGTGCAGTATGCCTCAGTACACAGCGTCATCGTGCCCCCATGTAGGCAATCGGGGTGAAGTGTCTTGCCCAAGGACAAAACGCGGTTGCCGCATGTGGGATTCGAACCGAGGACCTCTCGGCTTGCAGTCTGAGTTGAAGAATATCCACGACCGGTATAAACTAAAGATGTAATGTTTCCTGTACTAATAACACAACAATCGGACATAAAAATATATGTACATGTATGCTGTAACCTTTTTTTTAACATGTTTTGGGTTTATACACAGCATTTAAGAGGGTTAATTGCATAGGAATTCCTATTGCATTATAGTTTCCAATGCACAGAAATTCAAAATGTAAGTCATGATGTCCACGAAAGAATATTATTTCAGGAAAACTAATTTTTTTGACTGACTTAGCTTGGATATGTCAAAAACCATAGCCATGAGTGGTGGGAATTTACCCTTTTGGTACTACTGTTAATTCTTTTTTTCTCAAACATTGGAAAATGGATTGACAAGAATCTCCATAATCCACACACCTCACTGCCTAACCCTTAACTAACAAATTGACTGCAACTTCACTCATAATTCATGAATTAGCAGGTAAAAATTTTTTTTTTCAAGACACATAATGTGATCTATTATCGGAATAAGATTGTTCCTCCGAGGATCACATGATTCGATTTGCTTGAGGCTTTTTGTGTAAATTTGAAAAAATTAAATTTAAATTTACAGTTTTAATGTTATCTGTGGGTAAAGGTTTAAAAAGTAAAGTACAAAACATATTATACTGCTTTTTTGGGATCAGAGTACTAGAATTGTAGATTATTTCAGCAAGTCAAAACTTCTTATTTTAAATTTGTTTTATAATCACGAAATATTGAAATGTGGCTATGGCTACAGCAGAATAATTTTTAATAGAACTAATCTGTAAATGAACAATTTATTTATTTAATAGCCAAGTATGAAATGTCCGGAAAAAAGATTTCTTATGAGTATAAATGCATGGTACAAGGTACCATATGTTCAAGTCTACAAATACTGTATGAATTAAAATAAGTTGTAGCATAACCGCAATGAACAAAGTAGCCCACTGCCATTACACCAATAGCACAAGAACCCGAAATGATTTTCTGGAAAAGCTTTCTGTGAGAGCTTTCCCAAAAATGATGTCAGGTTCTTGTTTGCTGGTGTAATGTTGTAAATATAATGTTGTAAATATATCCACCTACTCAGAGAAGTACAAAATCACCCTATGTGTTCTGTAATACAATATCAATGTATGCACATTTTGGTCATGTATCCGAAGTCGCAGAGAGGGTGGGGCCCAGGGTAGTAACTGCCAGAGCCAGGAACTTTGGGGTGGGGGGGGGGGGGGGGTGCTGGCCCAGGAGTCAAGGGTCTTGGCTTTGCCTGCCCCCCCCACCCCTCCCTCTAGTCCACACATGACCTGAAAGACTGTATTTTAATTTTTGGGGTTTCGTTCGTCCTTTCAAAAGGCGTTCAAAAACAAAAAAAACCCAGAAAATACGGGCTTTCAGGCCATGTTTGACCTTGTCCCCCTCCCCAAAGGTTCGGACTCCTGTGCCAACAGTTAAGAAGGGCGCTGTAATTCTGAACTGCAAGATTCTTGAAGTAATAACTTTATTAAATCAACTCGACGTAACCAAGTTATCACTTCAAGAATTGTGCAGTCAATATAGCTATGGGCGGTAGGTCATTGGATACTCGTTGATCAATTGGAAATTTGAAACATGCTGCTGAAGACGTCATTTTGACGGCCAAGAATAACGTGATTTTTTATCCCAAAAGCCACCAGAAGACTCCCTTTAATAACTGATTTAAAAATTTTGTTGGGGGAGAAATGCCACCCCCTCCAACCACTCTGTGATCGATAGCACCTCCGGCACTCGCTGCAGATGCCTTAATCATCTGTGCAATATCCCGATATTTTTGAAAGGGGAGCCGTCACAGAATTAACCCCGGGTCCGAATTTCCTTTTCCCGGCCCTGTGTGGACTTTCCACTTCGTGGGGGTTTTTTTGTAATAAGACAGCTTCCACTGTGTGACATGTAAGTTTGAGTTGAAGGAAAAAATAGTCAAAAGAAAGAACTTTTTATTTTTTTTGTCCGATTCTTGTGTTATTAGTGTAGGAAATATTCATCTATAGTTTATACCGGTCGTGGTTATTTTTCCAACTCGTTTTGACTTGTACTGTATATGGACAAAATATTATTAGTTGACACGCGACACTGCTACTAGTAGACTATTTTCATTCACTCTTTTAGGGACCACGCCCCCCCCCCTCCATCCCCAACCTCTTCCAGCTGCAACATCTGTGTGTTATGCTTGAAAATATTTGTATGGGTTGGTTGTTTGGATACCCAGGGTTTGCATTTTCACTCACGCAGACATTTTTGTGTCATTTCAGTGATATATCTGCAGTTTTGTCACTCGTCAACACAACAAAACCATGATGCCGAGTCTACTTTCACTTGTGGGAAGGGGTTCATTGCGGTATTCATTTCACTAAAAAATCAATATTATTTTGCCCTGTCCATTAAATGAAGTGTTGAAAGTGTATTATTTTTTCTTTCTTTATTAGTATTAAATCGAAAATGCACATTTTCTCGTTTCAAGCGAAACATTTTGGTTGTTTCTATCGCATGTGTGACAAGTCTTGACAGATAGTCTGATGGAATTGTTTACCAGAAGCTACCTCTGACCTTGCATATCATTAACGTCAAAGATGGCTAATCGGCAATGGGCTTATTACAACAGAATCCGATTCACGAATAAATTTACGCCACTCGTCGATATTTAACGAGAATATTCGATTGGGAAATATGTCAACACGGAGCACATGTGTTTCTGAAAAAGCACGTGCTTGCAGAAATGAGAGGGAGAGAGTATTTGTGTGTGATTGACTGCATGTGTGTGCGTGTGCGTGTGGAGGCCTGGGGCAGGTGGGGGGGACTGGAGAGCGTGGGGGGGGGGGGGTGGAATTAATGTGTTGAGCCTGAGTTTAAATTCGACGTGAACTTATTATTGTCAATTTAGACTTCAACTTGGAATAATTTATTGTCTGAATATTGTCTCCACTCAAGATTACATTACGCAACGCCCACCTGAATACACTGGCCAGCGACGTTCCCAAAACTAAAAACCCACTATTTGCGAAAAAGATTGATTCTTGATTTTATTTGTTGGGGTTTTCTGCTGGAATGGCTAATTGTGACTGCAACCAAGAAATAATTTAAAGTTTAGCCGATTAATAATGTTTATACCAAATGACCCATGCAGGGCTTGCATTTTCATCAGGGTGGTAACTATAATCAGCCCTCAACAAATTCTTGCGAGGCTGATCAGTCAGCCTGGTCAGCAGTCTGTCAAGCCTACAAGTGCTTTGAATTTGACAGCTGTGGAGTTTAGTTGATTCTTGTTGAATATTCAATTCTGCCCTATCATGCAGATGACAGTGTGTGGGTTTTCATTTCTTTTCAGTTTTCAAACATAACTTTTGAGACTTCAGGTGAGTGACTTCAGTCAATGGCTAATTGGCTATTACTATAATACTGTTGCAAATAATGTCAAAATATCCAAATCAAACTACCAAATTAATATCAACACCAGGCACCGGCACATGTAATTTTGAACAGACTTGGACTTTAATTGATGAAGCTTGGCATAACTATGATAACATAAGATATTGATATTAAATATTATCCTAATCCAATTGGCGTCAATGCATCGCTGTCATTGTCATTGATATACTAGTATTATTCAATTCAATATGATAATATAATTATGGAATGATATCATATTACCCCCCCCACCCCCCCCCCCCCCACCCCCAGCAGTGGCCAGCACACTGGTGACAAAATATTTCAATTTCAATCTGCCTATTTCCCCCCCCCCCCCCCCCAATGCAAGTATGCTGCTAGAAGTTTAACCAATTCAACCCCGTTAGACAGGACTCAATGAGCTCTGTCAAACAGAATTGAATTGGTTGAAATCCTACTAGAAGTATGGCTAAAATTTGCAAATTAATATTTCTCTATTTTGACATGAAGGTAAACATATATATCAACATGCAGTCAATACCGATACTGATACCGAAACCGAGGTATCACTCCCAAAAAACCAATACTGATACTAAAGCAGAAATTTCAATACCACCCAGCTCTACTTACGATGTGATGAGTGTTGTCTTTCACACAGAGACCCCAATGATTTATTAGATTCGCCATGAATGGCGAAACATCTCTGCCTCAAATTACTGATAGGTTCAAGACATAAAGGTGTTATTAACACCTTTTTGTATTGAACCGATAAGTAATTTGCAACAGACACATTGATTTCCCGGGTTAACCCACACATACTACCGGTACTACGTGAAGGCATTCTGTTTACCCAAACATTGAACTTACGGCAAAGGGCCGAGTTGTCCTGCCCGTTTTGTACAAACGAGTAAACACGGTACTTTTCAAGTGTGTCGATTGATTATAATGTTTCTTAGAAAATCAAATAAATTCTGCAGTAACAGCACTATACAGTAGAACCTGTTTTGAGAGACCGCTCTTTGGGCCACACAAAAGTGGTCTCTCAAGACAGGTGGTCTCTCATAACAGGTTTCAGGTTTTCTCAAGTCAGTGAATAGCCAACCACAAAATTCAGAAATGGAGAAGAATAGATTTTTATAATTACTTTGTTGTTATTCTTTTTTTATGAAGTTTTTGTATCAAATTGAAATGGACTGTTATAAAAATAAATTAGTGTTGAAAATCTTCATTGAAGATTTTCAACACTAATTTATTTTTATAACAGTCCATTTCAATTTGTTACAAAAAGATTTTCATCACAAATTTATTTTTATTCCTATCTGTCACATTTCAGGTATTATGAAATTGTTTATTCAGCAATAATCCTAATCTTTTCACAGGGGTCTTATAAAAACATCTCAGTCTATAATGAGTTAGCAATTGAAACCCAATTAAGAGATTTTAATACTTTTAATTATGCTAGTATAACCACAATGGATTTTCCAATTCCAGAACAGGTAAAATGTATTTGTCATGGTTTCAGTCTTCAAAGGGGTGGTCTCTCAAGACAGGTCCATTATGGCATAAAAATACAAGTTGGTACCAAGTCACAGTGGTCTCTCAAGACAGGTGGTCTCCCATAGCAGGTCCATTATAGAGTAAAACCAATCGGTGCCTGGCAGAGGTGGTCTCTCAAGACAGGTGGTCTCTCAAGACAGGTGGTCTCTCAAGACAGGTTTTACTGTACTTACATCTTTTCCAAGATAAACATCTTGCGCTGCATGTAGCACTTGTTTGTTGAAATTTCCTTGGGCAAAGAGAAACATAATGCTCTTTACCGGTTGATCTATTTATTTCATCTAGTTTCACTGACAAATGGTGTATCTCATTAGTCTGAGCGAGAAATGGGAATTTGTTTACATCTACAAATCTTATGGAATCATTTGAAACTTTGAATTCCAAAATAGTTTGATTTTGTGCAATGAAATTTGGTTAAACTCCTTGCATGCTGCCCGAGGGAGGATTTTTCTGCCACTGAAATAAATATAATTTGCGGACAATTAACCCTTTACCCAACGTAATGGCCAAAACCGGCCAGCGCTATTCTCAAAAATCGCCAATTAATTTTCAAAATATTTTCATTTTTTGTCTCAAAAACATAGGTTATGACCCCTCGTTGGAACGAGCTCGTCAAGCTCGTTCCAACGAGGGGTCATAACCTATGTTTTTGAGACAAAAAATGAAAAAAATTAGTTATTCAAGAATTTTTTTTGCAAGTGTCGTCTGCTTTTCAGGTTAGGTAAAGGGTTAATCAAATGGTTTTCCCTGTAAACTTAATGGATTTTGTGACCAATCATTAGCCGGTTGAGGGCTAGATTATTTTTGGTGGTGTGAATTTGTTATTCAAAATTTGTTATATTACAAATTATAGGAGAGTACCTGACAGCACTCTCCAAAAATTTGTAATAGAACAAATTTATATAAACAAAAAATTATTTACGTTTGACTGAATATGAAACATGAGTAAGGAAAATGGTGGCTTTTACTCTTGTACTCTCATTTTTTTTAAAGCCCTGATAGTGGCTTCTAGTCCTCAACCTGTTAACCCTTTACCCAACGTAACGGCCAAAACCGGCCAGCGCTATTCTCAAAAATCGCCTATTAATTTTAATTATTTTTTCATTTTTTGTCTCAAAAACATAGGTTATGACCCCTCATTGGAACGAGCTCGTCGAGCTCGTTCCAATGAGGGGTCATAACCTATGTTTTTGAGACAAAAAATGAAAAAAAATAGTTATTCAAGAATTTTTTTTGCAAGTGTCGTCTGCTTTTCATGTTAGGTAAAGGGTTAGATGAGTTAAATTCACAAGAATTTTTCAAAAAATTCTTTTGGCTGCTTCACAGCAGCCATGACCAGATTTGCTAAAAATATCTTGAATATACTCAGCAGGTTAAGAGTTACTGTATTCATTTTCTTTTTTGCTTCCTCACCCTCCATTCCAACTCTTGAAAATTCACTGGTCTCATCACTTTCATACACCTCAATAACTGAAACTTCAAAAGATTTTTTTAATTATACCGACATCTTTCAAATATTCTTCTCTTAACCCTTTACCCAACGTAACGGCCAAAACCGGCCAGTGCTATTATCAAAAATTGTCAATTAATTTTCATTATTTTTTCATTGTTTGTCTCAGGAACATAGGTTATGACTCCTTGTTAGAAGGAGCTCATCAAGCTTGTTTCAACAAGGGGTCATAACCTATGTTTTTGAGACAAAAAATGAAAATAATTTGTCATACAAGAAATGGCTAATCATGACCATGACAGTTTTATGGGTGGAGGAAGCGGGAGTACTCAGAGAGATCCACCGAGCAACGAAGAGCAGCTGCCAGCTCCCCAACATCGTAACTCCGCACTGCAGCACAGGCAGGGTTAGATTGGTTGAAGACATGCGCACCATCGAGGTGCAGTACGCCTTAGTAGGCGGCGTCATCGTGCCCCCATGTGAACAATCAGGGTTAAGTGCATTGCCCAAGGACACAATGCGGGAGTCCGAATCGATCGCTCAGACGGTCACCCATCGGAGGACTAACCGAGCTCCACGTTTCTTAACTTCGGTGATCTGACAAGAACCGGTTACTGGAAGGTAAAGGGTTAACAAGCAACCTGCAGAAGATTAAATACAAAAAAAAAATTGGATGCATGTTCTCTTTATAACCTCACTATGATGATGTTAGTTAACTTGGGATTGCAATCCCACAATGAGTAATTATGAATCAGTAGGTCACATTGTCACTAAGAAGTTCTAAAATCAATTAACTGATTAAGATTTCATTTCACAGCAACCATCAGCAGTTTTTCTGATAGACAGTTGCCAGTAAGAGTGAGAAGAATGATGTTCGGATGGATTACTGCACCGGTATATAAAACCTTTTCAATAAATCAAAATGAGGAAGGGGAAAATAATCCTCAGGTTTCAAGTATGATTTCCATGAATGCGATGACTGGTTCGAAAATGAATTCATGTATGAAGTCCAAAAAGACAAATGAACGAGCAGTTCATAATTGGGCTCCCTATGGAACCAGAACTTTAATTTCGTGCACAATGTGGAAAATTCCTTAGAAAGCTGATCCTCCTTGGAGGCTGTTCCAATAGATCGGGACGGAATATCGGACCCTACCGATATCACGAATATCGGTCTGATATCGGTATCGGCAGATGGACGTCACGATGATTTTCTGATCCGATATTATTTTTTTTTGTGACACTAATGGCGTTGAATGTCTATTTCAAACATTCATGGCAAATGCACACTATTTAGCATTTACCTTCAAAATTGAATGTGTTCATTTTTCACGTGGGAAGTCGGGCATGAAACGGTGCTGTTAAAGTAAACACTATTACAGTAGGTGTTTCTAGACTATATTTAGGAACATAAGGGCCAGTTGAGCGTATGCAAATGCGACTGTGTGTGCATGTGTTTTTTTCTAAGCAGCTCGCTTTGAATCATCACAATCACAATCAGTTAAGATCTTCCCATGAAGTGGTTAGCCAACATATAAAGAATGCAACATTTTTAGACGTGAGGCATTTGACACCCCCAATATAATTTCAGTCGGGAAAATTCACTTACATATCAAACGTTGCTTGAGCCCAGAGCCCACTTGCCTGTTGCCTTCTTGAGCAGTGATCTCCAAATAAGATTGCCTGCATTACGTTCTCAAATTGGAAAAATGTTTTTCTTACTTTTGAACTTCGAAAAAAAACACACATAAAAACAGCGGGTTTTGAATTCGAGAGTGCATACTTCCTAAAGACGGAAAACAATGGAACACGGGGGTACAAAAAATTAAACGCGCATGTACTGAGGATAGGGCCAACATAGTTTCCAGGCTGCGTATTTCTGCCTCACTGCATGGTTCCAACTTCTTTCACATTGAAAACGCAATTCAGAATGAAATATAATATTTCTCGTCACAAGATTTCCTTTCAGTTTGTGTACGAGAATCAAGTGTTCCGTGAATCTTTCGTTTATGCATGCGTGGGTCATTGAGCGGATTTTTTCTTGTGGCATTTTAATGCCCCCCGCCCAAGTGATGCGTCGTTTTCCATGAGTGTACATATAAACCTACACTAATATGCGCTATGGCTTTTCTATAAACTTGTTGGACCATCAAGCGAATTTTCAGATAACAGGTCATATGGCAGGCTATCTATGAGCTGCCAGGTTGCTGGACACCTCTTGATAACAAATAAGTGTACAAGCAAATTCTTTTATATGAGGTGGTCCCATTGTGAATCGCCTTGTAATGGCTGGACGTAATGGGGTATTCCTACCACTCCAATATTCTACATTGGTCATCACTGTGCATTGCCTGCCTCCCCCCCCCCCCCCCCCCCGCCCCCCCACCACAATTCTCTGCCAACAGAGGGCTGTAGTCGTTCCGGCCTCATATGCCTATGGTTCTTGGGGGAAAAAAATTACACCACCCCACCCATCGTAAACCAGCTGTATGTATTCCGTGGTTCTGATTAAACGGGTTTTCACAGTTCTAGTATAAGTTCATCTTTCCCTCTTCATCTCAAACGTTTTTGGCTGCATGAGTCGTATTGTCAAGTGGTTCTGTTTTGAAGTAAAATTCGAACTAAACCGCCATATCAATTGGCCACTAAGAATAACATAAAGTTTATACAATAATTGGTAGCTGTTTGATTGAACTTCTGATCACTAATCCCATTGTGGTGACTGTCTAATTAAAACAAGAGGCCCCAAGGAGCCTTAATCGCTCACCGGCCAAAGTGGTTCAAAAGAAGTATTTGAGGTCACATTCAGTTAGACATGATTCATCAACACTACAAAGGAATGAAGTCATGAGAGACAAATTTTACGGAACTAGGGACATGGCTTGAACAAACTTGAATCTTACCCCCTAAGGATGCTGCATACCAAATATCAAAAGCATTCATCTGCTGGATCTGAAGAAGAAGATTTTTAAAGAAAATTCCTCATTTTGAACTAAGTTATCATTTGGGCTCCCACAGTGAGTCCAAATATGAACCCAGGGACTTGGCTTGAACAAACTTGAATCTCACCCCCTAAGGATGCTGCATGCAAATATCAAAACATTCCTAAATCTGAAGAAGAAGATTTTAAAAAAAAAATTCCTCATATTGAACAAGTTATAATTCGGGCTCCCACAGGGAGCCCAAATATGGACCCAGGGACTTGGCTCTAACAAACTTGAATCTCACCCCCTAAGGATGCTGCATGCCAAATATCAAAACATTCCTAAATCTGAAGAAGATTTTTTTTAAAAATTGCGACATCGATGCCATAGCTGCGACGGGTGGTGCAATCTCACAAAATTCAAAGTTCATCAAGGGCCATAACTCCAAGAAAAATATTTGGAACAACACATGCATTGAACAGTGGCTAGACATCAATAAGAAACACTTACATGCCAAATATAAAGTCATTCCATCAAGTATTTCAAAAGTTATTGAGTTTTGAAACTCGTTGGTCACAGACAGACCGACCGACCGACCGACCGACCGACCGACAGACAGACTGACAGACCGACTTTGCCACTTATAGAGCTGCTAGTCGCAGCCCAAAAATTCCTCATATTGAATAAGTTATAATTCGGGCTCAAAATATTCCTAAATCTGAAGAAGAAGATTTTTAAAAAAAATTCCTCATATTGAATAAGTTATAATTCGGGCTCCCACAGGGAGCCCAAATATGGACCCAGGGACTTGGCTCTAACAAACTTGAATCTCACCCCCTAAGGATGCTGCATGCCAAATATCAAAACATTCCTAAATCTGAAGAAGATTTTTAAAACCCAAATATGGACCCAGGGACTTGGCTTTAACAAAGTTGAATCCCCCCTCCCCCCCACCCCCCCCCCCCCCCCAAAGGATGCTACACACCACATATCAAAACATTCCGACTGCTGGATCTGAAGAAGAAGATTTTTTAAGAAAATTCCTCATTTCGAACTAAGTTACAATTCAAGCTCCCACAGTAAGCCCAAATATGGGCCTAGGGACATGGCTTGAACAAACTTGAATCTCACCCCCCCCTAAGGATGCTGCATACCAAATATTAAAACATTCTGACTGCTAGATCTGAAGAAGAAGATTTTTAAAGAAAATTCCTCATTTTGAACTAAGTTATCATTCGGGCTCCCACAGTGAGCCCAAATATGGACCTAGGGACATGGCTTGAACAAAATTGAATCTCACCCCCTCAAGGATGGTGCATACTAAATATCAAAACATTCCGACTGCTGGATCTCCTCATTTTGAACAAAGTTATAATTCGGGCTACCACAGGGAGCCCAAATATGAACCCAAGGACTTGGCTTGAACAAACTTGAATCTCACCCCCCCTAAGCATGGTGCACCCAATATGAAAAGATTCTGCCTGCTGGATCTTGAGAAGAAAATTTTCAAAGAAATTTGCCTGAAATGCACCAAGTTCAAATTTGGGCTCCTATACTGAGCCCAAATATGAATCTAGGGAGCCGATTTGAACAAAGCTGAATCAGATCCACCCCACAATGTTGCATACCAAATATCAAAAGATTCTGCCTGCTGGATCTGGAGAAGAAGATTTTTTAAGAAATTTGCCTGAAATGCACTAAGTTCGAAATCGGGCACCCGTACTGAACCCAAATATGAACCCAGGGGGCCGATTTGAACAAACTTGAATCAGATCCACCCCACAATGTTGCATACCAAATATCAAAAGATTCTGCCTGCTGGATCTGGAGAAGATTTTTTAAGAAATTTGCCTGAAATGCACAAAGTTCGAATTTGGGCTTCTATAGTGAGCCCAAATATGAATCCAGGGTGGCGATTTGAACAAACTTGAATCAGATCCACCCCACAATGATGCATACCAAATATCAAAAGATTCTGCCTGCTGGATCTGGAGAAGAAGATTTTTGAAGCAATTTGCCTGAAATGCACTAAGTTCGAATTCAAGCTTCTATAGTGGGCCCTAATATGAATCTAGGGAGCAGATTTGAACAAACTTGAATCAGATCCACCCCACAATGTTGCATACCAAATATCAAAAGATTCTGCCTACTAGATCTGGTGAAGAAGATTTTTTAAGAAATTAGCATGAAATGCACTAAGTTCGAAATCGGGCTCCTATACTGAGCCCAAATATGAACCCAGGGGGCCGATTTGAACAAACTTGAATCAGATCCATCCTACAATGTTGCATACCAAATATCAAAAGATTCTGCCTGCTGGATCTGGGGAAGATTATTTTTTAATGTTTTTCCCATTGCCTACAGTGTTAAAAAGTGCTGACTAAGCACTTTTTCAAAGTCCTGAAAAAAGTACCTTGTGATCAAACCGATAGGGATTTTTTTTTACCATTCTATTCTACAGGATAAAAGTAAGCTTTATACAATAGAAGAATTCTCTGTGCCGTGCAGTTTTGGAGATATGGTAGTTTTAAGGTTTTTCCTATTTTTAGCTCCCGAGGTTCCCACGGGGCAATGAGAAATTTTTTTTTTGCATCAGTCAACTACTTATGACCCATTACCATCTCATATCAAATTTGGTTCAAACCAACCTCATGGTTCTGAAAATATAAATTTTAGGCGTGGCCAAAATTTTTGCCCCTCCCATAACTAAGGCAAATAATGCCCGACAAACTTCTCTTGAACAAAATTGATTCTAAACCTCAAAAGGACTCTGCATACCACATATCAAGTCTCTGCTACTGGTGGTTAATTAAAAGATTTTCAAAAAATTTGGCCATTTTTTCCACACCCCTCTGCTCAATATGAGCCAAAACCTAATTTGCATAAAAATCAAAATGCTCATATATAACCACTACTTACATGAAATTTAATTAAAATGTGGCCAGTGGTTTAGGAGAAAGAGGCTCAAACACCACCTTCACGCAGGACGACGGACGGATGACAGACGACGGACAGACAACGGACGAAGAGTGACAAGAAAAGCTCACCCTGACTTTCAGTCAGGTGAGCTAAAAACGTGCAAAGTTAAATTTTAGTTTATTCTTTACTTACATTTTCAATAAATCGTCTTTTAGTGAGTTGTTTGTCTTTTTTTGTAACTGGGGCATATTTTAATTTTCGTTGTCTATTTGTTATGTTGGGTGTTTTATTGGTTTGCCAAACAATTCTACCGATGTGCAACATTCTTGTTTATGAGATAAGAGATGCACTTTTGAATATAAAACATGGTGATTTCTCAAGCGCAGTCTGCTTGTTTTTTTATAACGATAATGTATATACTGTTTATCTCTCTTTGTGTGTGATTGCTGTTGGGGTGGGGTTAAAAAAAATTAAAAAATAATGGCGATTCCTGTATCTACGGGCGATTCTGGTATTTAACTAACTCAGGGACCGATCAGGACTATTTAAAATACGCTCTAGCCTCAAAGCCTATTTTTTCAATTCATGCGCCAGATTTCAATTTACGTAGTCACACTGCTGTTTGTAACACACATTGCAAGTATGTAATAGCTCTCATCATTTTCATTTAGTACACTATAGCAAACATTAATCTTCACTGTGGTTTCTGATCAAGTCTTGGCTGCCTATTTAGGCAGCCAAAACTTGATCAGAAACCACAGCGAAGATTAATGCTTGGTAATTAAGACTTGAAGTATTAACTTAAGCACTCTACAACAATGATAAATGATAATCATATATATAATACATGTAAGAGTGTCTCTCTCGATTATCCATCGAAAGAATATCAAAATATGATCTGAGAAGTTATGCGCCAACTGAGAAGCCTATTTTTGAGACTTAAGAGCCAGGTCCTGATGTTTCAGAACCAAATACGCACTGGCGCATGCCCAGGTCGGTCCCTGACTAACTATATGTATTAATTGTATTTATCAGTTTTGTCTTGTGCCTTTTAGTTGTTGCTTTTTGTTTGTTTTGATTTTGGGTTTTTTTTTTTCTTTAGCTTTTTAGTGCTATTTGTTTTTGTTGTTGTTTCTTATATGCCAATAATAAAATCATTATTGATATTTTCCAAATTGTGTTTTCATTTTCCCCCATTGTGGTGTTCACAACTGACAATGTCTGTCAAAAACAAAGAGTCCAGGTACTCTTGTTCTTGACAGACATCATCAGTTGTGTGAGATGTTTGACTGGCCGGATCTGTCGCTGGTATTTTATTACTGCTTCACAGGTACAATGTTCATGGCTTTTGACGTGCCAAAAATGCCCAGCTGTTCTTTCTCCATTATCAGGTGGCAGTCACGTTGACAGAGAAACCGTTCGGCAATGGTGAAAAGGAAGATGTGCTTGTACAACAATTTTTGACTCGAAAACCAGTCTTAGCAAATTTGGAATGGGCGAGTTTAACTGGGGATATTTTGCTCCTAGAGTTCAACTTAACTCCCAACTGACTTTATTGGCAAACGTACACGTGTATTCGCAGCACACATTGTCGGTTTGTCAGAAAGTGTCGCAGAAATAGTCAGATATATTTTATCATCAGCACTAAAAACAGTGTGTTTTGGTGTTGTTAGAAAAAATATATTAATTTGAATATGTTATAAACTGATACTATGACAAAAGTAGAACACTCTTTCAAAATTTGAACAGTCTTTCGCACATCGTATGCCCGCATCATTTTCGTCTAGAATGTCATCCATTACTTTTGTTCGGTGATCATTCGTTGCCATTTGGGGTGGATGAAAAAAAGCGTTAACTTTCGGAAAAGAAATTCATTGATAAAAATTTTATATGACAGCCAGTTTCATTGGCCCTTACTTAGGAGAATAATTCTTCTAACACATGTACTTTATGCATGTATCACTTGAGTTGTCAGTTTAATTGATTAATGAGCACAGCGTGAAAAACATTAAATCCTTTCCACCACCGATCTCGGCGGATCGTGGGAACTACGAAAAAAAATTGTCACTAAGACTCGGAGGAAGATCTCGGGAAGTCTGCAGCGAAATAGAAATAGTCGCTGCGCGGGCGTTTTGGTGGTAATCCTCCCTCCACGTACTGTAACCTCTGTTATGAGCAGACGAATTATGAATTATAACAGAGTAATTTTGAACTTTTATTGTATATTATATTTCAACTGCTGTTACCAAATCCGTTTCTTAAGTAATTGGGTTCTTTCCTCCATGTTCCACGATACCCATTTTTGTCTTTTGTAATCAGGTTTTCTTTGAATAATTCACGAGAATTGGATTCAAACACAAATAAAATCAACACCATACGTCCATTGCAACAAAATAGTAACTTCAATGTGGCTGCAATGATTCTTCAACCCATACCCACAGTCGGCTTCAAGATAAATACAAACATTCTAGTTTGGCAGCCATTATTAATGACACACACACACCCTTCGTATTTTCGAATGGGCATATAGCTGTGAGGCCAAATGGGAGGAAAACTGGCAGTGATCATTTCTTAACTTGTAGCAAGATAAGAAAACACACTTTTTCTGTCAAAAGCTGTACTAAATTGACATATACTTGTAAAAGGATTTTTCTAAATACCAGAACCGCCCAGAATCCCTCCCTAAATTACACTTGCACAGTGTTTTGCTATGAAATGTTTTTATTTCCTGCGAGAATCCTTACAGGAAAAAAAGAATAAAAGTGAATTCATTCTCCTAGTCGCCTTTGCCTAGGCGGTTCTGGTATTTAGTATTTTTCTCCTGAACACCAGATGCTCCCCCCAACCCCCCCAAACAACCAGACAGCACACAGAATTACCCAGAAAGGTCCTCTAAATGACATTTACATACTGTTTTCAGAGAAAATATTTCTTTTCCAGTTTCTTTTGGGATTCAAACGGAATCTGAAATTGAATTTATTCACAAATTAGTGCGTGTCGGCATTTGCTTGGCGGATCACAAGGGAGCGTCAGTTTGCCTAATAACACCCAATACTATCCAATAATACCCAATACTGCCTAATAATATAATAAGATAAATAATTTCAGTTTGGCTCTACTGGGTATAGCATATATAATACCGGTACAAGATAAAATTGCAAAGCAAAAAGGGGGTATAGGGAGCAGAAGAAAACCACTACAAAACCCACATGGTATCAGCTGTGTTGCATAGGTAGAGTAAGCATTGCTGGGGATGGGGGCGGGGGGGGGGGGGGGGGGGGGTCACTCAGAATTAGAAGTAGTCAGATTCTTGGCTTCTTGGGACTAGCAGGAAGCCTAATAGTGAATATGGTATCTAGATAACTGTCTATAAATAGGGTAGGTGTGTTTGGAAGAATACAGACTGAGTGGTGTGGGTTAAGGGATTCATTCATTCTATTATTCAAATAATTTGATATTATTTAAATATATTTTAGGAAGTTGGAAGTGGATATAATTGCAACAACCTGACTTTGTTTGATATTGCGGTTCAATTTGAAGACACTTAACTAAAAGTCCTTCCTGTTCAGGCCAAATGGTTTGAGTGTTTTTAATTAAAAAATCCAGTTGATTTCAGTGTGATGGCATTTATCAGTCGTGTTAGGATGTTCCGGGCCAGAGTTCAGTACTTGTATAATACGATACTGAAGGTCTGTGATTCTGTTCATGTGGTTGTTAAAGTATGTGGCTACTGGTGTTTCTCATTTGCACCAACTAAGGTATTCACCAAAACGACTGCACTCGCCAACAACAGCAACTATTGCAAAAGCAACTGAGGGGGGCATCTGCTATACACTCGCCAAGCTGCATGCTGCATTGCCACCGCACTCGCCACACCGCTGCAGTCATTCGCCAATGCATTCGCCAATTGTCATTCGCCAGGCACTCACAACACTTTAACTATATATAAACCCTGGCTGACCAGTACATTTCGCCTCTGACGAAGTTCAACTATGAACAAAACCGGTTGGGCTAGGCCGACAATATATTATTAGAGATAACTAAACAACTCTTGGTCATAAAGACATTGGGCTGTTGATGGGCCGTTAATGAAACGTAATCCCCATCCTCCCCCCCCCCCCCCCCCTCCGCCGCCAATAGAAAAAAAAAAACAAACACCAAATTGCAATTTCAGTATTGCCAGAAATATCCCTAGGTTTTTAGTACAACACAGGCCAGAATTCTTTCTGTTATGCGCAATTCCTAGTCACCTTCTAGTTTGTGGTTCTCGGGGATCAGACTCGAGCACCATACTACGAGTGCACACACCAGAATCAAAGAAAATTATTGGCTCTCACTTCCGACTGTCGGGCATTCATAATAAGTAAAGTTATCTGGGTCCACAGGGGATTTCAAATACAACATCATCCTGTTCACTTTTGGCGCGCTGAAACTTTTCATTCATTCAGAACTGAATTATCGTTGTAATATTTGCCAAGGCTTATTTATGGCACAGTAGAACTAAGCTCTTTGAGATATATGATTTACTGTGAAGTCGTTTACGGACACATGCAAAAATAGATGAAGTGTATTGAGTGGAGCTTGCGGGCTACTCTTGAGTGCCTAATAATAGTGCAGGGCGAAATAATAGTACACGGTGGAAAATTTCTGAAAATTAATAATAGTATAGGGTCGAATAATAGTATAGGGTGGAAAATCCCAAGATGTGAGCCAGTCGCTATGCTCAGAGCTGTTTTTATAACACAGATGTCTGATGCTCTTGAAGTGGTGAAGGGCTAAATTACTTTCATTTATCATAGTTTTCACATGGATTTGACTTGTTGCAATTTATGGGAGAGTGCCTGTTGGCACTCTCCCATAAACTGCAACAAGTCAAAAACTTATAGACTAATTAATTCTGTTTCAGCGATGGTATGAAGCTGAAGCTGTTCAGCGATGATATTAAAGTTATGGTAACAGTACTTCAGAATGAAGCCCAAATATATGCTTCCAGATCTCTACCAGTTAACATTTCCATTGCATCCTGTGTTTGCTTGTACATGTACCTTACTAGTTTGTTTTGGTGAATTTATTGAGTTTAGCGGCTGCTCTGCACATTCAATTGCTGAAAATTAATAATCATACAGGGCCAAATAAGGATCATACAGGCGGGAATTTTGTTCGAAAAAGAATAATCATACGTGTATGATTATTAGGCACTTAAGAGTAGCTTTTATGCCAGGCATTTAATTCAACTGCTTCACAGAATTACAGCATTAACCCTTTACCCAATGTAATGACAAAACCGACCAGCGCTATTCACAAAAATCGCCAATTAATTTCAGTCCTGGTAATTCATCCTTGTTTCCTCGGCAAAAAAACTGCTGTGGAAAACTGGTGCTTCTATGGCAATTGCTGTGAAGCCTGTTCGATTCTGTAAAAATCATCAGGGTACAGGGCATAGTCTCAAATGTCATGTATATGTAGTATGTGGTGAAATGAAATCTTTTAAGTAACTTTAACATGTGAAAGTAGTTTGAGGTACATGTGTATATAATCACAATCAATGTGCAGAATCTTTCACACAATTAGATCATGCCAATATCATGAACCATGTGAATGCTGAGAAAACAATCTTGTGTAACATGAGCAGGAGAAGAGATAAGTGTGGCAGCCGGAGTTCGAACTGTCGACCTCTAGCACACAAAGTGACCGATTTACCATGAACCTAAGAGATCCGGACCAACCAGGCTGGTTGGTAAAGGACCTTTATACCTCGCCCGCTACACTACTCTCCCCTTCTTTTGAGATTCACCACATGTGAATCTCACCCAGGTTCCTCCCTCAGAGCGGTGGAAACACCTGCAGTGTCACCTACTGCTGAGGATCGGACGAGCCCCCAAATGTAACAGGAGGAGAGATATATAAGTGCAGAAGCCGGGGTTTCGAACCATCGACCTCTAGCACACAAAGCAAATGATTTACCACGAGACTAAGAGATCTGGACCAACCAGGATGGTTGGTAAATGGCCTTTATACCTCGACCACTACACTTGGAAGTAATCAGGCGGCTTGCTCAATATGTATGGTATGAGTGAAAATAAGATGCATCATAACTACAAACTATGTATCTCACTGCTTTGATGTTGATAATACCAGAATCTGACATCAGTTTCTGGAAAGCTCTATAAGAGCTTTCCAGAAACTGATGTCAGATTCTGGTGTTATCAACATATAAGAAGCAGAAAAAGTAGTTTCTAGTGGTTATGCTGCAATTTGTACTGTAAATTGTAAGATTAGCAAAACAGCATTGTGCAACCCACATGGTTTGGTTCCTTGTGTTTAACCTGGAAGTTGTGAAATCTTTACCACCACAAAGCTTTGTGAAGAAGGCATCCTCGGCAGTATTTTTGCTGTGGAAAGTTTTCCTTTCCTCGGCATTAATTTTCCTCGGCACTGCTGATTGCTGAGGGTGAATTACCAGGGCTGTTAATTTTCATTATTTTTTCATTTTTTGTCTCAAAAACGTATGTTATGACCCCTCATTGGAATGAGCTCGTTCCAATGAGGGGTCATAACCTATGTTTTTGAAACCAAAAATGAAAAAAATTAGTTATTCAAGAATTTTGTTTGCAGGTGTCGTCTGCTTTTCAGGTTAGGTAAAGGGTTAACCAAAATCGGTTGGATATTTTAACATAATAGTACAATTATTGTTGATTAATATACAATTCAAAAACCTACACGAAAATTAAATTGTTCATCATATTTTTAATTAATCTTTGTAACTCTGCCTGTGATCGGTGCATAAATGGCCCAGTTTGCATTTATATTTAAGAAGAAAAATAATTTTCAAGTCCACTACATACTGAGTATTTTCTTAAATGCCCAAATAAAAACACCTTATACTTTGATAAGACTGATGGTCCAATATCGAATGGAGGCATATCTATAAAATAATAAAAATGAAAGTGTCAATAACACTGTAGCTCAACTTGTTTAAGACATGCACATGTATAGTAAGTATGTGACACAGCAATGACAAACATTTAGGTAATGACCTGATAACAAAGGTACATATAAAGTATTGTAACGGTCTGTACATAAATGCTGATTGTAGCCTGTAACAAATGTATAGGTAAAGTATTGTAAAGGTGGACGACAGTTAGATGCTAAACTAGAAAAGAAATCTTTTGAGTCCCAGAGTGGGTCTGACTGAACCCAAAAATATTAGTTCTCATAGCACAGTGATAACAAAGGCACCCCAAAAGACTTGTTCCTGTCCCAAGGTGATAACAAAGGTACCCAAGAAGTTTTGTGAAGATCGGTTCATAAATACCGAGTCTAGCCCGAGCCGTATTGACATGTGCACTACTGTGTATAAGTAGCACTGAATAAATCAAAGTTCATCTAATTTACATAATTTCTCCATTAGAAAAAAACCTGTATTATATGTGATGTTACTAAACATTCATACAAAAATTTATTCAAATCAGAACTTTCATCCAGAAGTTCTGTACAAAAAACTGATTGCACTAATTTTGGTACAAAATGGCTGCTGGCAGCCATCTTGAATTTCGGACCGCACCCAAAAACACTCGTTCTCGTCCCACTCGTTCCACGGTAATAACAAAGGGAATCAAGAAGTTTCGTAAAGATCGGTTCATAAATACGGCCTCTAGCCCGAGCAGTATTGAATTGTTGACAGACAGACGGAACACGACATAACCTCAAATTTGTTTCTGTTCCAAGGTGATAACAAAGGTACCCAAGAAGTTTCGTGAAGATCGGTTCATAAATACTGATTCTAGCCCGAGCCGTATTGACATGTGTACTAACTGTGTGTAAGTAGCACCGAATAAATCAAAGTTCATCTAATTTGCATAATTTCTGCACGAGAAAAAAACCTGTATTATATGTGATGTATTCCATGTTACTAAACATTCATACAAAAATTTATTCAAATCAGAACTTTCATACAGAAGTTCTGTACAAAAAACTGATTGCACTAACTAAAGTACAAAATGGCTGCTGGTGACCATCTTGAATTTCGGACCGCACCCAAAAACACTCGTTCTCGTCCCACGGTAATAACAAAGGTACTCAAGAAGTTTCGTAAAGATCGGTTCATAAATACAGCCTCTAACCCGAGCCGTACTGAATTGTTGACAGACAGACGGACCATGACATAACCTCAAATTTGACTTATGTCACAAAGTTGAGCTAAAAATGAATAGGACATTGTTTATTTACACCAAAATATGAAATGCCATTATATTCACAAAGACGTATGTTTTTTGCTTTTGCTTTTGAATCCACGACAGTCAGAAGCGAGAGCCAATAATCTTACTTGGTAACGATAATAAAAGGGTGTAATTAACTGGTAGAGTGCTAAATTATTTTTGGCCATCAAATCTTGTGCACATGTGTATGCCTTGTTACAATTTATGGGAGAGTGCCCCAGGCACTCTCCCATAAATTGCAACAAGGCAAACCCTAACAGACTAAATAATATTACTTCATAGATAATACAAAGCACATGCATTGAATATGAGCCTTCAAGCTGTGGTACCCACACTTCAGAACAAAGCCCAAATATGGGCTTCCAGCACTCTACCAGTTAAATAGTGAAAATGTTTATGTTAACATGAACACTGTGAGTAATGTGAAAGAAACTGTTTACCTTAACACGAACGTATAAATTTTATAGTAAATTTCCTTTCTTATTATACCTACCGAAATTGTTTACAACAGGCTTGCACTACAGTGGAAGAACCTAACTCTGATAAAATACTCTCTATTTTAATCTTTCCCAAGATTTGGGAAAGAAAAGTGGTGTAAAAACACCACGAAAAAATAAGCCAAAACTGGGCCGAGCGCCATCGGCGCACACCCAGTATGGGACGCTCTTCCATAGTACAAATCCACGACTTCCGTAATAGTGTGCAATGCATCAATTTGTCATTCTTTTGATTCCGAACAACACAGGAGTTATGTGATCAGCGGGGAGGAAGGATTCTTACCCGAATAAGAAGACGGGAGGGCCTCCATGTAAACAATTTCGGTAGGTATAATAAGAAAGGAAATTTACTATAAAATTTATACTTCTTATCAACCTACCTCAATTGTTTACAACAGGCTGAATAGACAAAAGGCTGGAGGGAATCACATAACCAACCCACACATAACTCAAGAGCACTGGGACCGTGGACAGAGGAAGAGATCCCTAGGCCTATCAAACCATAGCATCACAAACATTAGAAAAGCCAATGAAAGATGAGGCGTATGGTGAAGTGCGACGCACAGACAGAAAAGGGCAGTAACAGCACAAAGCTGGAACCGACCCTGAAAAAAGCTGAAAAGCTTGGATAGACAACATCCTGAGCCGAAGAAAGAGGGACCCACGGGTCTCTGTCGGCTCCTGCAACTGTCGCAGAGAAAAGGAGAAAGTAGCATCTCTCCAGAAGGCTGCCAGTATAACATCAGTCATCTGACAACATGACAGAGTTATTAAAAGAGGAAGACAATGCACGCACCTTGTGGCAGAAAAACAATTGGTAATACAATCACCAGTAGCTAGACGAGCGGAAGCTGCACGAAGCTGCACGAATAGCAAGACAAGTCCATCAAGAAATGGATGCAGGAGAGATCTGGCATGTGGGAAAACGCATATCCATTCAGGATAAAGGCGTGAACGCCCCCCCCCCCCCACCCCCAAGCACAGCAGCGCCCAAGAAAGTGACCACCTTGGAGTAAACTGCAAAGTCCTAGGCCTAGGAAAAGAGCTGAACAAGCTCGGAGAGGCAAGGATGAATGTCGAAACAATGCAGTATCACATAGGAAAAAATGTCTCCGAAGCATGGACAAGTACCCATTGCTGGAGACCCCCAGAAACAAACTTATACCAGAAAACTCCGCAAGCAGTGTGATCGAAGGAGTGACAGAAACAACAGAGTGATCGCACACCATTGACAGAAGAACCTTCCACTTAGCCACAGAGGCTAAACCAGTGGAGTGAGTGCCTCCTTGAAGAAAAGCAACTGCACTGCGCGTCTCGAAAAACCACTACGGAGGAGACAGGACCCGATAAAAGACATGTGCGAAGGCACAATGAAGTCAGGTCAACTTGAAAACCTCCCGGGCGACTTTGGCAAAGAAAGTCGCGAGGTAGAGGGAGACATGCCGGAACCGCCGCTAACAGAGAGCGGAGCAGATTGATCCACACCCACGGAAGCGTCGGGTGTGATCGAAAGGATTCGACGACTGCAGGTTCATATCTGGGTGAGAACCTGAGGCGGAATCGGAACCGGTAGGAAGGCGTAGCTGACAAGACCATCCCAAAGGTGGGCCAGAGCGTCCACGGCGAAAGCCAGAGCATCTGGACACGGGGACACAAAAGTGTCCACCGGATGGTTCCAACTAGTCACAAGAGATCGATGGAACCCGCCATGTGGAGCATCCACCTGGTGGAAATGACCCTGCCCCGACGGGACAGGGAGTCGGCTAGGACGTTCAGGCGACCGGGAATGTGATGAACAGCCACCCCGGCGTGGACATCCTGAGCGAGCAGTATAAGATCCCAAGCCAATTCGTACATTGGAACTGAGTGCGTGCCGCTCAGGTTCCGAATGTAAGCAACCACTGTCGAATTGTCGGACAACAGAAGGACCTGGCGATTCGACAGGTGAGGGATCCACTGCCTGAAACGCAGAAGAGCAAGAAGCTCCTTCTGGTTGATGTGTAGAGCTGCATGATCCTGGTCCACCATCCCGTGAATGGAAAGACCTAGAGAATCCAACGTCGCACCCCATCCAGGATCGCTGGCATCTGCCGTCAGAACGCGATCGGACGTGGGTAAGTCCAACGGAACACCCTGCAAAAGCCACTGGACATCCGCCCAGAGGAGAAGGTGAGGATAAAGATTGTCTGGAAACTGAAGCACCAGATCCAGAAAATCTACATTCGGCCTCCAACGACTGAGCAGAAAGTGTTGGAGAGGTCTGACACGCAGCCGACCTAGAGGAATGAGATCCGTCACCGAACAGCAGAGACCGATTAGCCGGAGAAAACTCCGAGCCGTCGCAGAAGTGGACTGGGTCAGAGTCAGAGCAAAAGCTGAGAGAATCACAGCCCTGGCCTGGGGAACCGCCACCAAATTGAATTGTGTGCGGAAAGCCATCCCCAGATGATAAAACGGCCGAGAAGGGACCAGGTCCGACTTCTCCTCGTTGACTCTGAAACGTAGCAACGTGAGCAAGCTCAACAGAGTGGCGACATCCGACTCCAGGAAGGCAGCATTGGAATGCCCCTGGAGGATATCGTCCAGATATGCCGAAGTAGTCACCCTGGACTGTGTGCGATGGAAAGCTATCACATGCGACATCAGTCTGGTGAAGGACCAAGGAACCAGGTTGAGGCCGAAAGGCATGGCCTTGAACTGGTAAACTCGCCCCAGAAAAAAAGAACCTGAGATACTTCCGTAACGCCCAATGAATCGGAACGTGAAAGTAAGCATCTCGCAGGTCAAAGCTGGAAGCGAAATCTCCCTGGTGAATTGAACGGAGGACCGACCTGAAAGTCTCCATGCTGAACTTGGGAGCAATGATAGACTGGTTCAGGAAACTCAGATCGAGAACCGGTCGGAGTCGGCCGTCCTTCTTCGGCACCAAGAACAGGCGGGAATAGAAACCCACTGACCTAATGTTCTTGATGACCTCAATCGCCCCCTTTGTCAGGAAATTTGTCTATCTCCGTGGACAAAAGTTCCCGACGTAAAATGTCTGAAGGAACTGTGGTTGGAAAAAGGCACCCCGGACAGAGTGGAGTGCCGTCGGAAAGATATTCGTAGCCTGGACCAAACAACATCTAACATCCAAGGATCGGATGTGATGGTGGCCCACGGTCTGCGAACTCTGCTATCCTTCCTCTAACCTGGGACGAGTCGAGATGAGGACCTTCATTGCGGACCCTGACGAGGCTTGCTAGAGGAGAAAACACCTCTACTGAATGAAGAATCCTGGGAGTTCCCTCAAGACTGCCGACGCTTACCCTTACCCCTTGAGTAAG
>CM062290.1:373330169-373412583 GCA_031216915.1 Pictodentalium vernedei | reverse complement strand
CGTCAATACTGCATGGGGAGTTTGGGGACGTGTCCATTTACTATCACACTTCACAATTCATGGCCTCGGGGCCCGTTCTTCGATTTTGCCGATAGTTCACTAATCACTAATGTCCTAATTTCCTAAAATCACCCAGGTTGCTTTTCGGAACACAATTGATCATTTAAATGTTGGGGAATGGATTCAATTTCAAGATTAATCCAAAATTACTGCATACATTTCACCCTCTCCGTCCAACACATTTTCGAAAGCAGTGACTATTCCCAAAATCTCAATTCTCTATGTGTGCCGCACCCCTCCCCCCCCCCCCTTCCAAAATATGCACTACGACTCTTTGGGGCAGGTGAAAAGCTATCGCTAAACTTGCTTTCATGTTCAATGTGTCACATGAAAGCCAGTTTAGCTTTACAGAAAAGGTCCATTAGTCCAAGTCCCTTTCCAGAACAGAACTTTTTATTTGAATGTCGGGGTCTTTAAATGTCGGGGTCTTGTGGAGTGGGTTCCAGAATCCATGATTTCATAGGTTACATTTCACAATTTTCACCCCCTCTGGAGTCCGGACTCAGGACCACTAGGGTCTGGGGATAGCCGACTCACAAGGAAATTATTCCCAAAATATTATTTGAAAAGCTAACTAGTGAGCCTAAGTCAGGGAGTTCGATGGTGGGTTAAACCAACTTAAGTGGCAGTGTGGCACCCAATAAGTTGGCCATAACCCCACCTCCAGACTCCGGGTGCACTGCGACCCACAAACACTTTCAAAAATCACGCTACTCCCAATATCTGACTTTTGCCCCCCCCCCCCCCCCCCCCACCCCTTTCAAATTCCAAAATATCCCACATGAACTTTTGGCGGGTTAGTTGCTTTTCCTGTGAACTAAACTTGCTTCAATGTGACATGTTGAACACATCGCATTAATGCAAGTTTAGCTTTACAGAAAAAGCGACTAACCCGTCAAGAAGTTTTATACCGAGCATCATTAGACTTACACAAAAACTCGCGATACTAACTATTGTGTCCCAATTTTGTTTCATTTGGGTGGGGTTGAAATAATCAAGTGAACTATGTGGCGGAGGAATTGAACAGAGATATGAGTGAGTATGGGGCTGTCTTGCAGGGGTAGGTTTTTTGCCCCATCGCCATTGGCCATGCACAGTTGCACGTAGCTTATAGAGCCCGATTGGATCGAGCTTGCTCAGTTTGTTCCATTTAAGCTAGGTTTTGTTGGCAAACACAATTCTGTCTGTATTCCTTGTGTCTAAGTACTATCTCGACAGACGATAAGACGAAAAGTTAAACAATAATTCTACAAAAAAGACATATTGCTTTAATTTGCTTAATTTGAAAAAAAAAATTATTAAAAAACACCTCCGTAGGCAGTTTCTGTTCAGCACCAGAAAGGCAAGGAACCTATTCAGGGGCGGTGGGAACTCGGAAGTGTGTGTGTGATTGGGGGGGCGGGGGGGGGGGGGGGGGTCTGCATAATCTTAGACTCTTATTAGTGTGTAGTGGTGTACAATGTAGGATGGTTGATAGTTTTGTTTTATTTTTTTTTTTTGGGGGGGGGGGGAGGGGACAGGAAGGGTGATGTGTCACTGTCACTTGGGTGGATACTTTGAACACAAATATAGAACAAATGTACACGGTAAAAAATCTCCAAAATGAGATAAGGGAACACATGAACAAATTTTACCACAGTGGTCCAGTCCAAACTTTGACCCAATGACCATTATATATTTTTGGGGGGTTGCTACGACCAAAAGAAAGGACGTACCGAACCCCAAAAATCTATTACGGACTTTGGACCCCAAGTTTGGACTAGTTTTACGATAATATAGTCTATGCTTCATGGGCGCAGATCTCTTTCAAAAAGTGTGGGGGGGGGGGGGGGGGACGGGCAGATGCCGAAGGCATCTGCAGCGAGTGCCGCAGGCACGAGCTGGTCGAGGGGGGTTTGGGGGGGGGGGGTTCTCCCCCCTAAGAAAATTTTTAAATTGCGCTATCAAATGGTGCATTCTAGTGGCTTCTGGGGTATAATTCCCCCCCTTGATGAGATCTGAGGCGGGGACACGTCCCCCCACGTGTTCTGCGCCCATGCTATGCTTGTTAGGCCTATGCCATGTCGCAAACTTGAAAGTTGGGACCAGCGTCCTGCTATTTTATTTTTAAAAAGGCTTGTATTGATATATTGCAGGTCTCCTAGGCCTTTTTAAAAAATAAAATAGACTGCGATGCCAACAGTAATGTTACAGTATTATGCTAATATTAATAATCTTCATAGAACAGTCTCCTACAGTCCATTTGACCACTCGAACAGGGGTTGTGTACGTTATGTCGGAATATGTCCTGCTATGGTCCCATAATTGTAGGGAAGTTACTGGGAACAAGTGTGTGTGAGGCGGGGGGGGGGGGGGGGGGGGGGGGGCTGTGACTCTACCATGGGCATTTAATTTGAAATTGTACACGAGTCAGACTCAGGCCAGTCTCAGGGCCCACAACACACACGTGCATGGTGTATCTTTGGCATTTTCTTTACCACCGGCACCCAGTGAACTTCGATTTCTGAGCGTACCAGTTTTTTTTAAAATCTGGAAATGCGCCATTGCAAACGCGTGATTGTAACCAGTGCGTGCTCCAACAGTCACGTGCCGTTTTGACTTGTAAGTCAACCAATCAGCTTTCATGCAAATCAGTCTGTGCTCTTGTAGGTTTTTTTTCCCCATTCACCGCATACATTTCTAGGCTGAAAAGATTTTCTTTTTGACTTGTTCCAAATAAAGTTGTTGCGTGAAATTTCCAGGCGTCCAGCTTTCGAGGTTAGTGTGAGACTGTGAATGACTGAATGGGAACAGAAACAAATACAAATAATTTCATTGCGTTTGCTCAATTTGCTGTGTCTAAACACAGGCACTGGTCTGCTGACTCTGCTCCCGTCCCCCCGACCATTTTGACGAAATAAATATGAATTAGGCTAATGTCGATTGTCGAGAAAATTTACCTCTCCCCATATATAAATGTATGTTTTATATAAGGGGAGTGCCGGAGCAGTATATTTTTCTCGGCATTATATTTCGTCAAATGGCCGGGAGCAGGTGTGTGTGTACACCAAAGTATTGACGACTTACAGCTTTATGATTTTAGTATGATGTGTCACGTGATGTCGATGAAGTGATTGAACTTTCAGTTTCACTTCCGCCTTCCGGTTTCATTCAGATTAAATGAAGAAGTTGACGTAGGCCTAACGCTAAGTCGTGAAGAGAATGAGTTTGCCTATATTCCTATTAAAATGTCCGACCGTGGTTATCAGTAGCATTGCGCCTGGCGTTCGGTCGGCTGTGACAATTTAGGCCAAGTTCAAAACAATTTCAGTCATTATATTTCATGTCCCAGTAACATTAACACAACAACAATTGATGACACGATAATACCGTATACCGCGGTATTTTTCTGAAAATACCGCGATATTTTTTTTTCTCAATACCGCCCAGCACTACTTCCACTGTAGTGCAAGCCTGTTGTAAACAATTGAGGTAGGTTGATAAGAAGATGCCAGTTATGCGAGTATTCTTCTGGAGGTGAAGTTTTACTATTAGTGAATCCTGCCTGTGGGCTTTGTACATTTTATTTAGTACTTCTAACAAGGTAGTCTATGTGAGACAGCTACATTGCCCATCCCACACCTAAGGGCCTCAGCATGGCCCAGTAGTGTGGAAGGACAGTGTGGCAGTCTTACCGAGACCACTAACAAAGCAGAGATTTGGAAAAAGTGGGCTTTAGGAATAAGCTGTTACGGTAATCATCATTTTCTAAGACCAGGACTGAGGAGGGCCAGTTTTCGCCCTCCATAATTTTTTTTAAGGCGAGCAGAAAGTAGTGAGCGAATAAATCTCTCTCCTGAAAACGCCAGACATGTCTATTATCGTACCGGGCAAATGTTCACGTGGCAATTGTCCGTTTGTGGCAATTGTCCATTTGGGGCAAATGTCCACTCTTCTATTGGGACAAATGTCAGCAGGACAACTGTCTGTATCCTGGGTTATTCACTCCTGACCTGCATAAAGCAATTGGATGGGTAAAAAAACCGGGGAACACTTCAAATCAACCCTGCAACCAAATGAAATTTTCGATTGGATGTAACCAACCAATAACAATTTGGTTGGCTGGAGAATGCCATTTTTTCTGATTGGCTTAAATAACACCAAACAACATAACAGAAATTACAGTCACTGAATTTCGTTTTCATATTCTGCCAAAATGTCTAAGATAGAGGTGTATCTTTTAAATGAACCAACTGAAACAGAATATGATTTTGTGGCCAATTGTGTAACAAAAAATGAAGAATTCTTTCTATTAAAATTGGGAAAAAAAGCCCAGCAATTATGCTCCAAGCTCATACCAGACTCCAGCTACATCTTAATTAACACCCAGACATTCGCGTCAAAATGCACTGGAAAACAGATTATAAAATTCACAACAAAAAGCAAGGTAAGTATGTTCTAGTTGTGTTTGAAAGCGTACTGGAGTTAATAGAGACATTGGCCTTCGGTTGCGCATATCATTTCGGTTATGTATATCATGGAAATAATGTTGATAGAAAAACAAAACTTTGTTTCCAAGAGAATCATTTAACAGTGATATTCAGCACTGATCACAACTGAAACACAAATAAAATTATTATCTTACAATCAACATGTATTTTGTCTGTATTAAATCCGCAACTGTCGTGTATCCGACCCCTGATACAGATGTTTGTATCAGGGGGTCGGATACAAGCATGTTCCTTTCCCGTGAGGTCCATTCTTAAAAACGTGCAAGGATACTAAAGTAGGCAGAGATACGCTTTGATGTGAAAGCCACACGAGTGGCACGCCACATCGTACAGACCCGTGTTTATATTTAGCAATGAAAATGTGCGTACAGTTTTGTTCGAAAGGGGTGAATTATTCATTGGGTAATCCGATTAGTAGAACACGAAATGAAACAAATAATAATAATAAAACACTAGTATTCTAGGCATTTTAAAACAAAGAAAAAACCAAGAGTGCAATGAAAATTAATACTGTAGCTCAACTTGACAAACTTGAACTTGGTAAGTATAAGTGAAATGGCAAAATTGAAGATCATTGGTACCAATGTTATTTTATGAAATTTCAACATAACAGCATTGTGTGTGCACAACGTCAGAGTACTCCATGCATTTTTAAATGTAAACTGTAAGACTGGCTAAAGGAAGAATGTTGATGCACAAATGCAGTATGTTCAGAGGTTATTGTAAATGGCAACTTTTTTTCACAGAAATGAATGCTAATCAATAGCTCTTATCTAAAGGTTTTGCCTAATGAGCACACAAAGTTCAAAAACAATCCTATGATAAATGTGGCCTGTAGGCCATGTCAAAGAAGAATGCTGATGCACAAATGCAATAAATTCAAAGATTGTTGCTAATAGCAACAGTTTTTGATGGAAATGAAAACAAAATCAATACCGTATTTACTCTATGTATTGGGACAGCTAAAAATAATTATTTTCACAGGTGTCCCAATTCTTAGAAAATGGGGAAAGAACACAGCCTGGTCTTGATTTGATGCTGAATAAAGTTGTGTGTGATTCGCTTTCCATCACTATATATGAAAATCGCCGTCCAATTTTTTTTTATATTTTCATTTTTTGCTTCCAAAACATAGCTTATCATCCCTCATAGGAACGAGCGCATTGCGCTCGTTTCAATGAGGATCATAAGCTATGTTTTGGAAGCAAAAAATGAAAATGTTTAGTTACTCAAGAATTTTTTTTATGAGTGTCATCTGCTAATAGCGACGGGCTAACTGGAAACAAATCTCCTGAATGTCCCAAACTTTGGAGCATAAAAAAAATATAGTTTTCTGGAAAAAAATGTGTGTCCCAAATCATAGAGTGTCCCAATACATAGAGTAAATACGGTAGCTCCTATTTTTGTCACCCTGCATAAGCATACAAAATTTCAAAACAACCTGATAATGAATGTGCCCTCTGAGGCATGCCAAAGGAAGATGTTAATGCACAAATGCACTAAGTTTGAAGGTCATTGCTTGTGGCAATGCTTTTTGTGGGGGTTTTTTATGGAAATTCATAAATATACCCTGCAGAGAGTGCAAAAGGGATAAGTTGCTGCACAAATGTAGTAAGTTCAAAGGCTGGTGATAACGACAATAATTTTTTATGGAAATGAAAAAAAGCAATAGCTCACATCTAGAGGTCACCCCGAGCACACATACCAAGTTTCAAAGTGATCTGATCAGAAATGTGCCCTGAAGGGTGTGTCAAAGGGAAATATTGAGGTCTGACTAAACTGAGTTCAAAGGTCAGCGGCAACATTTTTTGACAGAAATGGAAGAAAATCGACAGCTCCCATATAGATGTCACCCCCATAGAAGAACACCAAATTTGCAAGCGATCCAATCATAAATGTGCCCTAAAGGGTGTGTCAAAGGGAAATAAATATTGATGCTTAACTGCACTAAGTTTTTACTAAGTTCATCAGAGGTCATTGCCAATGGCAACTATTTTTGACAGAAATGGAAGAAAATCGATAGCTCCCATCTAGAGGTCACCCAAAACAAGCGCACCAAATTTCAAAGTGATCCAGTCAAACATGTGCACTGCAGGCTGCCCCAAAGAAATATTGATGCATAACTGCTTGAAGTTCATTGAAGGTCATTGCCAGCAGCAACATTTTTTGACAGAAATTGAAGAAAATCGATAGCTCCCATCTGCAGGTAACCCCAAACAAGCATACCAAGTTTCAAATCATTCTGATCATAAGTGTGCCCTGTAGGATGTGCCAAAGGAATATGTTGATGCCTGACTAAACTAAGTTCAAAGGTCGTTGCCAGCGGCAACATTTTTTGATGGAAATGGAAGAAAATCGATAACTCCCATCTAGAGGTCACACCGAACTAGCATGCCAGGTTTCAAAATAAATTGATCATAAATGTGACCTGTAGGGTGTGACAAAGGGAAATATTCAGGTCTGACTTAACTAAGTTCCAAGAACGTTGCCAGCGGCAACGTTTTTTGACAGAAATGGAAGAAAATCGATACCGTACTGACTCAGGAGTAAGCCCATATTCGGGAATAAGCCCACCACCCTACTTTTCAGAATGCCATTTCAAGGTGCCCTCTTCGAAAATAAGCCCACCCCCCTACTTTGGAATAAGTGACAAAAAGAGGAGTAAAACTCTTACCAGTGATATTTGTTAAACCGCCGGTAAATCCATGGACGTCATTTTACTATTTTTAGTAGGTTTCTCATCTTCAATCTCTACATGTTTTGAGAAATAAAAGTTCGGTTTCATTTCAGGTACAAGACAAGAAACTGTTATTTATTCTTTCAATAAAAAATATTCATTGTTATCAATGAATGAATAGTTATGAACTTTGTGTTGTTTTTATTTATCTTCCCTGGGACAAAAACAAACAAACCATGCTTCCATTACCGGGTATAAAATTAGTTTTCAAACATGCGCAGTGGAATCTATAGTTTGTTTCAAACATAGCCATGTGCTTTTTCTTTCACTTTCAAAACATCTCATCTAAAACGTGGGATAAAACACTTCAAAGCTGTTTCGCTTTGGAAAACCTTTTCAAGTTAAAATTCATTTTATGAACTCATGTTGGTGGGCATTATGGAAACATCGATTGTGATTACAGATGGTGTCAGTCGGTAATGACTTCACTTTTGTTCCCAGTATGGTTATTTTTGCTTGAAGTGTACCGACACACGCGAATCTGAAAAGTAATCAGCTGATTGAAAACTCACAGCTGTTTTCGATCTGAATTGTGAATTGATGACGCTATGTGTGTTATATTCAAATTGATATGTATAAAACTGAAGGCAGATTTTCTGAAAATCATAACCACTTCAGTCATATTAGCCCTTAAGTCCTCAGATTAATTTTAAAGTATTTATGGCCTTTTTCTGCTTACATAGTTATTGATGACTTGGCAGTGGTTCTACATCACTGCTGGCTGCCTATACAGGCAGCCAGCAGTGATGTAGAACCACTGCCAAGGAAAATTCAGTCTACACACAAGAGTAATAAAAAAGATTACACAAGGGAGCACCTGCTTCAATGCAATATAAAAGTGGCGGTTTGGGGCTATATGGGGGCTTAAGGGTTAGTATTCAATATGGAAACCAGTATTTATTTATTTATTTATTGATGTTTAAGGTCACATATTTATGCACAATGGCTAATCATGACCGTGACAGTTTTACGGGTGGAGGAAGCCGGAGAGAACCACCGAGCAACGACGAGCAGCTGCCAGCTCCCCAACATCGTAACTCCGCACTGCAGCACAGGCAGGGTTAGATTGGTTGAAGACATGCGTACCATCGACGTGCAGTACGCCTTAGTACACGGCGTCATCGTGCCCCCATGCGGGCAATGGAGATGAAGTGTCTTGCCCAAGGACACAACGCGGTTGCCGCAGGTGGGATTCGAACCGAGGACCTCTCGGCTTGCAGCCTGCGCCTCTACCTACTGAGCCACCGCGCTCCCATGGAAACCAGTAAAGCAACCATCTCAGGAATTCGCACCCGATATACAATGGGGACAAAAATTAAAGTTGTGGAGTGGCACAGAAAGAATGGGAAGAACCGCAGAAAACTGCCAAACAGTTCAACATAGACAGAAAACAAGTCCGACTTTGGGAGAGAGACTTCGATAAATTTAAACTGAACAGCAATGGGAAAGACATGAAAAAAAAATCCATTGAATCTGGGAATGGAGCCAATATCGGTGGAAGTTGATCAGAACGTGTTCGATTGGCTTTGTGAACAGCGTGAGGAGGGCAGACCAGTAACAAACTTCATGCTGCAGTCGAAAGCTAGGAAATTCGCCGGAAAAATCCATATAACTGGTTTCAAAGCGTCAAACGGCTGGCTTGTCAGATGGAAAAAGCGATTTAGTGTGGGCATACGAAAGGGCACCAATGACTCTCAGAAAGTCCCAACTGATTTTAAAGAAAAAATTGAGAACTTCCACGAAAATATAAAGGAACTGAGAAGGAAAAATGATAAAACATTGCATAATATAATAAATATGGACCAAACCATGGCGAGATTCGACAGTGTGTCACATTACACAAACAATTTAAAAGGAGAAAAGACAGTACGAATTGCCAATACTGGGGCTGCTAAGAAGGGCTGTACAGTGGCTCTAGCTGCCGGGGCAAATGGTGAGAAATTACCTGCATATGTAATTTTTAAGGAACGTAACAGAACATTAGGTCCCAAGGTTTTAGGAAATTTGACCATCCCATCAAATGTCAAGATTTCAGCAACACTGAACGGGTGGATGACAGCAGAGGAGGTACAAAGGTGGATCAGAAAGGTTTGGGGCAGAAATGTTGACGATGTTAGGAGGTTGGCAATTTTGGACTCGTATAAGCCTCATTATACAAAAGAGACGACAGAATTGTTTGACAGCGTGATACGGACATTGTTTTAGTTCCGGGAGGTTGCACACCTTTAGTGCAACCAATGGACACGCACGTTAATCGTGTTTTTAAAATGAAACTTCGAGAACAGTGGGCCTCCTGGTTTGAAACTGAAGCCAAGCTGAATCATTGTGGGATTTACATTCAACCTTCCAGGCAAAATGTGATTAATTGGATAAGCAAAGCCTGGGAGTATATAGACGAAATTTCAATTATCAAATCGTTCTTATCATGTGGAATAAGCAATGCCTTAGACGGGACTGAGGATTACATGATGGGGTCCCGTATAAAAAAGTGTGGTGTAGACACTGGTAGCTTACCAGATTTGGATTCCAGTGAGTGTGACCCAGATGTGTTGGGTGTTTTATTCCCCGAAGATGGTGGAGACTGTGACGAGGATGTTGAGATGGACAGTTTTGATTCCCCAGGTGTGGAATTGTAAGATATCTGCCTCCTCTCCCCAACACTGCCTTCATCCCATATAGAAACAATGCCGGTTTACAAATATTATTTTGTTTATTTTGTTATCTTGTATTGAAAATCGCTGCCAGTAATTTTCAACACTTGATAAAAAAATAATATTCGCAAACAGCACCCCCCCCCCCCCCCCCCCCCAACACTGCCTTCATCCCGTACAGTGTATGTGTGACTGCCAAGTCATTATTGATGTAGAAGAGAAAGAGGCATGGTCCCAGTACAGAAACATGGGGAACCCTGCACTCTACGCCCACAACTATTTATCTTCCATTTATTTATATTTGTTATGTATTGAAACTCATTTGATTTTTATGTTTTATTCTGATTTATTTTTGTAACATTTCAAATGTAGTTGAGGATTCAAAATATATAAAATATAAAAATAACTTGTTTTCTGTTATTATTTCACCACTCCCTCTCCCAGGTTCAAATTGGCTGTTCGATAACTGTTGAGAAGGATTGGGTTAGATTTGACAACAGTTTGGGGTAATTTCTGGAGTACGATTCTTTCCCGGGGAAGATCGACTCGTAACAATGCAATGATGCTATTCCTGGACTGAAACGATTCTGTTTTCGATTTTGAAAAAACAACAACACCATGTGTATTTCTCAATTATATTTATTCATATTCAGTTATACGTACGTATTCCTTTTCATGATCTTTCCATCTCCATGTTCCTGTATAATTGGTAATACTTACCCGTATTGTACCTATAAAACAGAAACTGTTTAAATATTAACAGTGCAAAAAAACTCCCCTAACTTCATTCCATCTTCCAGTCAGAATTCCCCTGCAGGCTCAACCACCCGGGAATAAGCCCACGTATGTCTTTTTCCCATTTTTACTGCACGCACCCCCTGGGCTTATTCCCGGGTCAGTACGGTAGCTCCCATCTAGAGCTCACCCCAAGCAAGCATACCAAGTTTCAAAGTGATCTGGTCAAAAATGTGCACTGCAGGGTGTGCCAAAGGGAAATATTGATGCATAACTGCACTAAGTTCATCATCAAAGGTCACTGCCAGTGGCAACATTTTTTGACCGAAATCGAAGAAAATCGATAGCTCCCATCTAGAGGTAACCCCAAACAAGCATACAAAGTTTCAAACCGATCTGATCATAAATGTGCCCTGTAGAGCATGCCAAAGGAATATATTGATGCCTGACTAAACTAAGTTCAAGGGTTGTTGTCAGCTGCAACATTGGAAATGGAAGAAAATCAATAGCTCCTATCTAGAGGTTACTCCAAACAAGCATGCCAGATTTTAAAGCAATCCGACCATAAATGTGCCCTGTAGGGTGTGGCAAGGAAAATATTGAGGTCTGACTAAACTAAGTTCTAAGAACGTTGCCAGCGGCAACATTTTTTGACCGAAAGGGAAGAAAATCAATAGCTCCCATCTAGAGGTCACCCCAAACAAGCATACCAAGTTTCAAAGCGATCTGATCATAAATGCAACCTGTGAGGAGTACCAAAGGAAATTGTGGACGTATGTACATACACCGACGGACAAGAAGTGATGGCAATAGCTCAGAGAGACTTTGTCAAGTTGAGCTAAACATGAACACTCTACAAAAGAAACTAAATTGAATTTTTCAGAAACATTGTCTGCAAATTGACGTCAACGCCATTGTTATTGTTATTATTGTTAAATTGTCCAAGTCAAAAAAAAGTAAACATTGAACTTAAAACGTTTCAAATAATTTCAAAGAAATCATGGTTAGTGAGAAAAATTCATCAAAATACAGAATTTCATGAACTGTTGAATTCTGATTTTGACCAAGCTTTCTTTTCACTAAATTGTGACATGCTAAGTGAAAGTAATAGCAGTGTTGATTTCAATCGCGAGACTGAACTTGTTCTTGGGCCAGAGGTTTCCCAGCTTGAGTAAGGGTTAAGCAGCCAGGACATTGAATCAGCATTTCTGGCCTTTGACACCACCCCTGTTCCCTTGTGGGGTTGGAAAGACACAAACATACATAGTGTTTGACATTGAAGAGAGTTGTGTTTTAAATGCCCCTGAAGTTGAACATATCGAAGATCATACTAATTCATGTACAACTACTAATACTACTTGTACTATTAACAATTATAGTCCAAATTCATCATTCTCTGCTGCAACTATTGTTGCTACTGCCACAGTTTCCAGATCTCCCACTTTTTTAGATATTAAAGAAAATGAGAAGGACATATTTGTTTCGGACATGCAGAATGAAAACACCGAACGCAAGACAAAATATGCTATAAAAACATTTACTGATTTTTTGAGAACTCAATATGAAGACAGGGCAGTAGAAATGACTGGGGCATCGGAGCTAAATACATACATAGGGTCTTTACTTTTGGGTATAAGAAAAGCGGATGGCAGTGAATGAGCCTGATACACTCACATCCTATCACAGAGCAATTGATAGGCATTTACGTGTAAAACACAGTGAATTTCGCATTTTAAATGACAGAGAATTTCATAGCTCGTGAGAAGTTTTAGCAAGCAAATGTAAAGATTTGAAAGAAAAGGGGAAAGGCAATAAGCCACACAGAGCGGACCCGTTGAGTGAAAGTGAAGAGAATGTGTTACGTGAGAAGGGCATAATCGGACTTCATGCTCCACAACTTCTCATAAACATGATAAGGCTAAATAACACAAAATTATTTGGTATGAGGCATAAAAGAGCACCATAAATTAAAATGGGGTGACATTGCATTGCACTGCGATGAAAATAATATTGAATACCTGGAGTATAATGAAAGGGTGACAAAAACTAGAACAGGAGAAAGTACTTATCTAAGAGCATTCTGTCCAAGGGCCTTTTCCATCCTTGAATCCCCGAATAAATGTCCAGTCAACACATACAAGGAATTCCAAAAACTCTGTCCTATTTCTATGTTAACTGCAGAATCGCTATTCTATATTCAAATCAACCACAACAGGAAAACTGACTGTTATATATGGTTTAAATCGCAGCCCACTGGCAAGCACACTTTGAGCAAAATAATGAAAACAATGACTACAGGCACGAACCTATACGGCAAGAAAACTAACACAAGTGCCCTGGAAACCCTGTGTACTCGCCTGTTACATGATGGTGTTTCGCCGAACACAATAGCCCAACTTTCAGATCACAAAAACTTGGCAAGCATCAATAATTATTCATTTGCGTCTCACGAAATGCAACGAGAAATATCTGCCATACTTTGTATGGCACCGCCAAGATCACATAAACAGTCGGTCAATCACGTCCCCACAAAAGCGGGTCATCAAAAGTTCTTCAACTTCAACTTCAAAAAGAGAATGTAACTGCCAAAGTGACTGTGCATCACTCGCCGGAACAATAAATATCCATGGAAATTGCAGAATTCAGGATTTCAATTATCCTGCCTCTGAAAACTCACACAAAAAGCAGAAATTCAGTAGAATTATTTACGACTCCAGCAGCAAGAGTGATTGACATTATCATTAAATTTTGAAGTGATGCCAATTTAAGCTTGTTTTTTGCTCATCCACACAAAGAAATAGTTTGGTTATATATTCGCTTATATTCTTGACTTATCCTCAATATATTGTAAGATAAATAGATTATTACCATTATGTGGATGTACAAAATATGTATCCGAGTCTCGCTCCGGGTTCTAAGGGCAGATCGCGACAATGTCTTTTTTCAACAAAAATCCCAAAGTCCCAGTAGCAAAGCATAGTTCCATTTACATACCCGGTATATGAAAAGGTCCTTACGTGGTTTTAGTTGCATATATGAAATGATTAATTTACAGATTGACTTCCATAATAAAACAACTCAATTAATCATATGTTAATTAACCTCTATTGACTATCAAAACATTTTTACACGAAGAAAAGCTAAAATAAAGAGGTGAGCAATTTTAAATTTCGAATCCACTGCCCATAGGAAGTATTTTTTAAATTTAAAATTGTTTATTTTCTTCATTTTCACAATTTCATTGCCTATTATTTATTTACCAGTAAAGGGAGGCGGAGTTCAGAAAAAAACTGGTTCATAAATAATTATTTTGTTATAGTTTGGTTCATAAATAATTATTTTGTTATAGTTTTTTGGAGCGTGCTATTTGGCTCATTTCAATAAATTGTAACAAAGCAATAACTGTATATTAATATTTTTTCTAGTAACCTAGTGCATACATACAGTATGAAAAAACTAAATCACTGAAGACAATATATTAAAACAAAAAAATGTTACGTCTATTTTTTATATTATCTGAATGGCCATTATTTTTATTTTGTCTGATGGGTATTTTCTCCCTGTGTTTGTCCATGGGCATTTTGTCTACGAATCATATCTTACTCACCCCAATAACCATTTGTTCCTGTACCAATTTTTCCTACCCTCTGTGCCATTTTTTCCTGTACCATTTTTTTCAGTGCACCACCTAATCTATTTTCATGAGCAGTGGTGAGTTACATAACTCAGTGGAGGAAATCCACCCATATGGGTGTTCAAAACATGGCCAGGAATCTATAACAATTTTCAACCCATATACTCAAGTGTACAGAGAGTCATGACCTCATACTCTAATAAGAGTATTGGAGAGGCATACTTCCCCATACAGACTGGGCTGGACCCCAAAAGTCAAGTAATAGACTCGCACAACTGCCCGCAGATATGCCTTTGTTTCTAACTCTCTTTTCAAGCAAACCCGTTTGAACTTCATCCACTAACAAAAAAGCCAAGCCACCAATCATACCCCAATTTGTTTGATACTGTCACTATTACGAAACGGATTTGTAAATCCCAATTTTCAGATTTTTCACAGGGTTGACTTGGCAAGGTGGAAGAAACATCCACAGATTGTTATTGGAGGCTCCAAACACATTCATAAAGGAACCAAATACAGCTTGTTTAACCCTTTACCCAATGCAGACAATTTCAAAATTTATTATTTTAAATATCATTTTTAAAAGGTTTTCAAAAAATTTCAACAAAACCATATCATGTGACCCCTCTTTGGAACAAGCTCGTTCCAAAGAGGGGTCACATGATATGGTTTTGTTGAAATTTTTCAGAAAATAATATTTTTTCAGCTGCTGAATTTGCATATTACGTGGGCGGATGTGGGCGATTCGTTGAGTAAAGGGTTAAAATCTGTTCCAGCTCTACCAAGATCACACTGGAAACCATGTTCATTACACCTGTCTACCACAGCCTGAAACATTCTCAATATAATGGTTGGGTTTGGTGTGATAAAAATGCATACATACATGTAACTGCACTGTTACCAAGTGATGCCTTATAATATATATTCTTTTTACTGACTGACAGACATACAGACTGACAGACTGACGGATGGTCAGAGTGCAAACCTATAGTCCCCTCCGGCGATGCTGGTAGGGGACTAATAAAAAGGAAGCAACTTGTGACCAATATATTTGGTGCAACAAAGGTTGTAATGACATTCCAAAAAAGAATCCAGTGATACAAAGAAGGGATTTCAAACTTAAAAGATTTGTTGGTGCCAAAGTAGGCGACAATGGATTTAGACGAGTATGTTATTTCTCTCGCATAAATGACTATGTGTTGGGGCATTATATAGGAGACGAAACTTGTTTGTTGCAAGGCCACACGGGAACTCCAAGTAAAACGAGCATATATATATATAATGGCGAGAAACGAGGTAGAAAAATACATGCAATGCCGTTTATTTATTTATTCATTCATTTATTCACCCCTTTATAGAGGCGAATAAATAAATAAATAAATAAATAAATAAATAAATAAATAAATAAATAAATAAATAAATAAATAAATAAATAAATTAATAAGATAGGTAGTTGGCGAGAAATAAGGTGGTTGAGAAACGAGGTAGTCCAGGCCGAGTCGACAGCTTAACAAGTCAATGTCTTTAGATATTCCTTCTTATATTTAATTAATTTATTCTTTATTTTATTTAGGTTTACACCAGGACTCAAAACTCAACAATCGCTAAAATAAAGGAACAGGTTGCCAAAAAAGAACCAAATGCGGTTTATATGGAAGAGCAAGACTCGACAAATGTTGGCGCATCACAACAAGGGATATCAACTGCAAAAAACAGAAAGCAGATCGAAAACCAGCGATACCTATCAAATAAAAAACCAAGAAATTAACACAGGACGCAAACTTAGATGTGAGTCTTCCATGGAAGACGTGTGTCGCCTGGCGTTTCAAACAGCATTCTAAGTGGAGAAGGGGCATAACTCTGGAAAAAATACAGCAGATCAAAAAATAAAATAGGAGGTGCACAATGCCATGATGTGATAAAGAATCACTGAAAGTTTCATCAAAATCCATTCATAGGTTAAAGACTCAATACTTTGAATTTGATGAGACACTGATGAGGCAACATTTGGCGACATGCATTGAGTGCAAAAAGTTTTGTTCATGACAAATCCAACTTATAAACATTACATTTATTTTTGTTTTGCTTACATGCCTTTTTGGAAATACATCAAATGTAAGCTACCGAATATTTTTGATGATATGGTTCAATGTAATATTTGTAATATGTGGTATCATGTCAGTTGTGTACATTATAATATTTCAGATAGTGCTGATTTTCATTGTTTGGCATGTGAAAAGTATATTTGAATGAATGAATGAATGAATGAATGAATGAATGAATGAATGAATGAATGAATGAATGAATGAATGAATGAATGAATGAAAAACATTTTCTGTGTAATTTCTTCCATCGATTTATGTAACCCTGTAAACTTGAGCATGTGTGTCAAAATATTTTTAGTGACATAGAAATGTTTTTATGTGTTTGGAAATATGTGAATAATAATTTAGTTAATAAATACATTTGAAATAATTTGAATTAATTGTTTGTTGTTTTTTCATTAAATGAGTCCATCCGTATAAAGTAGCCAAAGTCAGAGCTGCTGTCCACTCCAAGCATGCATACGTCGCAACTAAAGATGTACACTCCCGATCTTCCTTCTAGACTCAGCATTTTCCGACTCAGATTCGGCAATTCATCTACCTCTTTCAGTGACTTGAAAGTGATAAATTGTCAATAAATTCTACAAAAATATGTTTTGAAAACCAAGGTTTGGTATATATATTCCCCTATCACCGAGACATAATATATGTCAGAATTGCACCCATGTCTATCATATGAAGACTTTTAAATTAAAAAAACATTCCGACACGGCTTTTTTTCGACTCGGACTCGGACTACCTCTTTTAGTGACCACCGTTTAAAAGTCGCTTAGGATGCCGAAAAATTATGACTGCATATTTGTACACAATGGACTTATTTTCTAAGACTACATTTATTCCGTTGTGCTGACTACAGAACTGTTAACTGTTGGCCATTTGTACACAGATAATTTCAAAGGGAATTAAAAAAAAAAATTAAAAAAATATGCTTCGATGTTGAAAAGAAAAGCTTTGTGCGGGGCACAAGCGTCCACACATGCAAGAAGGATTTTGATTGAGATACTTTCCAAGTACTAATCTTCTTGCAGTAACTGAACATTAGGACATCTTTTCCTGTTAACATTTCCAGATTTGGGAAATTATTAGCTTTTAGACTTTGATAAAAGCAAACCACAGGTGGTGCTCCCTGGCGGGGCGGGGGGGAAGGGGAGGGGGCTGAAGAAGAGGAAGGCTGGGGGGGGGGGGGGCAAATCAACAATTATTTTATGATTTTTTAACATGGTATAAATGCATCAGCACAATTGAAAACTAGATCTGGATATAACCTGGTGTTAATGGTGGCCCATAAGCTGAAAATTCGCAAGTTTTTTCTTTTGTTTTGTCCCCGCGCGAACTTTTCCATGAAATTCATCTCATTTCCCTGAAAATAACCCTCAGGTTCCCTGAAAAATTATTCTGGAGGTTAACATGTCTGTTCTCAACAAATTGGCCAATATTCTCCCGAGCATTTGTCCCATTGTCCATTGAACTGCTGTAAAAACACAGTCAGTGAAGCAAGAAAGAAGCAAGAAATTATTGCAGACAAACATGGCTAACACTGGGGGCAATTAAACAAACAACATCGGTCAATGGTGATCAACCTCCATCAAAGAAAAAAAGCAATGTGAGAAATCTGATTTTGTTGATATTAGCCAGCGTATTTACCTTTCAAGCCAATTTTCTCCCTTAGGCATACTTGAAAACAATTGTCAGCCATTTACCCATTGCATGAAATGCTACAAAAGGACTTTCCATTATGAAAATTTCTCATTTTAATTTAGTTAACAACAACATTGGCTACCCATTTCCAGAAATATATATTGCGCAATCATATAACCCTCCATTATAATAATAAAGAAAAAAAGACAATTTTCTATAGTATCATAATATCGGTGATATCTGACTGCCTTCTCAACTTTTCGACGATATACCGGTATATCGCGATATTTTATTTGATATCATCACCAGTATTCAAATCTGAATATATCGTGCAGCCCTAATTCAATTTGACCTGAGCTTTAGTGAGGCCCAAATTGAATTAAGGGAATGATGTTCATATATTACTTACATATCGAGGACAAGCTGAGATTTTTTAATCACATTATCGTGATTTGGTTACTTTCTGTGTTTTATGTTGAAATCCTTGTAAATGCAGACCAACATTGCCACATCATCCCGACGTTCTTTGATCAGATGTTCTGTCGAAACGAATATGCGTGCTGTTCGCTTGATGCTGTGAAAGAGTTTGATAACTGTAAAAGGTTGGTTAGCTTCTCAAGTGAAGGTATGCAGCTGGGCTGTGTAGGACTGGTTTGGGGTTCCAGGCTGAGACGATGTCCCCCAGAGGCTTAAAAGATTCTCACACATCTTGAGACAGTAAACACTGGTTTCCCGTGAATTATGCAAATGCTGCATCCTAGTGATACAGGCCTCTATAGGTTAATGAATATGTTAATGAATATATTATGGAAACTGCAACCAATAAACTGAATTTGTCTTGGTACTGCATACACACCAAGTGTAAGTTATGTCTGTGATATTGCAAGTAACACACAGCTCCGAATCCACCGATTCGGTGCAGTGTCTTATGCAAAATCGAGACATAGGACAGTGGTAGAGTTCACTACAAGGACTATAAGCCCCTTGCCAATCTCAGATTCTCCTATCTTGTCCGTTAATGACATGCAAGGTCACGGGTCAAAAGTTGTCAACAAAGCCGCCGGTGTACGAAAAGATGATAATTTTTCTGTATTTATTTGTAATAAATCGAAAACTCAAATTTAATTTATTTTGTTGTTCTGAACAAGTTAATTTGTCTGTGGTGTTCGCACGTGACAGTGTTGGCAGGTTCGTTGACAGCTTTGTTGACAACTTTCGACCTGTGACCTTGCATGTCATTAATGGCCAAAATGGGAGATTGGCAATGGGCTTATTATTTTCACTAAAAATGTCAAAGGTTGTTGGGGGGGGGGGGGGAGCATGTGCCCCCCCCCCCCCGTGCCACCTGGTTCCTATCAGTAAGCCACTGCTTGTAAAGTAAATTTCATTATAAAACGGCGACTTATTGGAAAGCTTGTACAGGCTATAGCCTATACACTCGGCATACCAGGCCTGGCATTCTGAAAAATGCAGGAGGGCAAAAAATCGCTCTCCTCAATCAGCTTAGGAGAGCAATTAGCTTTACGCAGCTTTTTAAGTATCCAGTTCAACGAACTCATTGAAACTGAAACCAACAGACAACATCAGTGATTTTATTAATTTTACTAAGGTAAAGCGAAATCTCTTAGACATCTAGATGTCTCACTCAACAACCGAACACACACTTGACAAGACCAGCGTGTGTACCCAGACCTGTTATCCAAGAAAGTCTTACGCCTACCACTACCACCTTCAACCCCCTAAGGTGGGGGGGGGGGGGGGGGGGGGTTGAAGGTGGTAGTGGTAGGCATATGACTTTCTTGGACAACAGGTCTGCTTGAATCTACAGTCACATCCTGGTGCAAGTGCTTCAAGTTACAGGATAGTAGCAATGGTAGTATATTATAGTGTCAATATTCCTTGAATAATTACCCCTCAAACTGTGATGTCAGTTGTTGAACTTGAAACTGACAGAATAAAAAATATTGCTGTGACCCATTTTGCTTCAAATGATTGCACCTGTGTTTGTGTATGGTTGCAGCCATTACCTTTTACCACTAAACCACTTTCAAAATGAAATTACGTGATGTTATGTGACTTCGAAGTTAAATTACATTTTTGCTTTACAACAAAAATTTAATGTGAGCATAATACATGTAATCTCAATCATCCCAGACCAAAATATTTAGGAGGGCAATTTTTCGCTCTCCTTAATTCTTTTAGGAGGGCAGTAAGGAGAGCTAAAAAATCGCTCTCCTGAAATTGCCAAGCCTGGCATACTAGTACTAAAACACACACACAAGATAATAACTGACAAATCTCAACGACTTTAATACAAATGCACTGGATGGATCGGAATGGTACTAGTACTCAGATAATTTAATTTCTCGGTTTTCGGCATCATTCTTTATGTTTTCAAACTTATACAATGTATTGCGAGAACCTGCAGAAACAACAATAGGTTGATTCAATTCTTTTTCAATGTCGTTTGCTTGGACAGTGAAGGGACAGTGCATGAAGAGGCCCCCTTCCACCCACCCACAAGTTCTCGATTGGTTTAAAATTCCCACCTTCATAAAAACATAGGAATTGACTTCCAATCTGTGAAATGCTATTTCATTTTTAATTAATTTACTGTCCTTAACAGAATATACTGAATAGGTTTAAAACTCAGCCCTTGTAGTAGTTGAACTTTTTTATGCGTGTAGCTAGCTACCTGCAACAACTACTACTTATAATTAATTTACTCCATCGATCATTGCTTCGCTATGCAGTGAAATAACTTATTACCACTGAAACATTCCGTTGACCAAGATGCAGTGCACTAATTATATAACTGGTCTAAAATTTACTTTGTTAAAAAAGAAATTGTGAACTCGTGGCACCAAACTAGTGTTTGGGTTTAAACGATGAAATATACAGCTACCAAGCGGAGCCCCCTCATTTTACAATGTGCATTCTGAAGTCCCGCTTCTGCGTTAGAATCATGCCAACTACAATGCACGGGGTCGTCATAGAAACTTGCTTATAATTCTCGACCAGGCATTCCCACTTTCTCAGGGGGAGTAACATTTTCGGCCATCTTCACGTTTTTAATGATATACTTGTCAAGCGCGCTACTAGTTAGTACAAATAAGAATATTGTTAACAGAACAATTGTGATGGTTTGAACATTAACATTCACATTTTTAAAGAACAACAATGGATTTGTATCAGCACTAGATCAACTGGAAAGCCACAACAACAATAGTTAATACCCAGGAAAACACCAGTCTGATGTCCTGTATAATACAAATATCATCGCCTTTTACTGAGATCGGTACTGCATGGTTTTTGTTACTCGTTAAAAGTTTATTTCATCCATTCATTGACCAACACGGCCACCCACAAAAAAATGAATTCTACAAAAAAATATTTTCCTAAAAAATAAACGTGCAGTCCCAAATAAGCATCATGCAGGGGAGAATTTTCCGACTGAAACAATAAACGTGCATGCACGTTTATTTGGATCCCAAGAGTAGCTCTCATTTCTCCTCCCATTCATGTTATGGTCCCACTGAATATGCAGATGAGTCCATACTTTCCTTTATGGTTTATTCACATTCAAAATAACTGCTATAAACATTCAGTCAGAAATATATTTTTCTACAATTAGCATAGGAAAATGGAATCAGTATATTTTACATTGTGAAACGGAAGCCATTCGATAACTGCAAGTGAATCAAGGTACATAGATAGCATCTACCCTCTGTGAACCAAAGTCCAAGTGTCAGGATTTCACGGTAACGATCGTTACCGGTAGCGTGTCGGTACCGTGGAAGCAAAATGACGGAACCGAAGTTTCGTTTCTCATGAATTTATGGTCAGTGCATTGATGTATGAAAATGAAATGGTAAAACTGCCATGTGAGATACCTGTAAAATCCCATTTCTTTCCAAATAATTCAATTGTTTTTACTCTGATTTGACAAAGCTTCATTTCGGCCCGTGAATTGTTTCAGTTTAGTTGTGGCATTCACGAGTGCTGTTCCGAAACTGAAACTAGAACGGGGAAATAATCTATTCAAGTAGGAGACGATCCACCCTTGACAATTTGGGCCTTGACGCGTTTGGCCCATAGCATGTACATTCATTTATTAAACTGTTTCAACCTTGCTGTGTTTTGTACACGGTTGAACGGTCTAGTAGCAGTGTACACGTTTTAAAACGGCCCCAAAAACCTTGTTATAAAAATAAAGTTTGAAATGGCGTCTGCTAGTAAGAAAAAGTCAGATTCTGTTTCCATCAAAACATTTAAAAAATGGTCGTTCAGTGGCGATTTTGAAATTGAGAGCGAGGACAATTTGATCACCGTGTTACAATGCAAAATATGTAGTAAATATGACACGGAAATACGAGAAGCAGCTGGACGTGGAATCAGTGGGCCACCACAAAATATATTGACGGGGTCACATATGTCCACAAGGGTAATGTTGAGAAACATATTAGGAGTGGCTCTCTTCATCAGTGGGCAAAAGACACTTTCCAGAAACCGCATGAATTGGACAGGCCGGAGGCAGCTTCAGGTGGTTCCTCTCTTTCCAAAACAACAAATGTGCCGAATCCTTTACAACGACTGGTTACAGCAACAACAGAAGCAAATTACACCCACCTATTCAACACAGCATTATCGCTAGTTTTAGCTGAAAAACCATTTTCTGATATGCCTTCAGCAGTTCTTATGCAGAAACGAAATGGGGTCAGTTTTATGAGTGGGAAAGATGACCAGGTCAGTTGTGCCCTCTTTGTTAATTTTTTAGCAGATGCCATGAAGGAGGACATACGGTCTATTCTATCCTTTGCAAATTTTTTCTCTGGCGAAATGGACGGGTCAGAGGCTAGAAAAACGAAGGAAGAAAAAGAACTGATATACACCAAATTGGTCATCCGTGGACAACCATGTGGAACTTTTTCTAAAATGTCAGAAAATGACAGATTTTGGAGGGGTTGATGCTGAAAGTATGAAGAAGGCATTTGATGTATTTTTGGATGAGTACCAACTACCAGAGCACAAGTTTAAAAACTTAATGATATATGTGTGTGCAGACGGTAACAGTGTCAATATGGGTAGAGTTTCTGGGGCTTGTACAATGAAATCCACTAGACCCAGGTTGCTGGTAGTCCATTGTGTGAACCACCGCCTAGAATTGGCCATTGGCGATGCATTCATGTCAAATTCTACCTTCAAGCTCCTCGATGAAATGATGATAGGCTTATACTACCTATTTCGCAACAGCAGGAAGAATAAGCGCATATTCGCAAGAATTGCTGAAAGGCTCTCTGTAACCTTGATTTCATTTGTAAATGCAAAAGGAACGAGGTTCCAAGCATACCATTACCACGCTATCGAAGCCATGATTGTCAACTTCCTCCCTTTGTTGCTCTTTGCCGAGAATATGATAGAAAGTGACAATAATACATGTAAACCGGATGTGAAAGCGAAACTCAAAGGGTACCACAACAAATGGGTGACCTACGGTTTTTTGTCTATACTGGAACTCTACAGCCAAGTCCTGCAACTTACAGCCCATGTGAGCTTAGTTATGCAACGCCAGGATGTCCTTATCACCGATATATTTGATGTCTTGCTCGAGTGCAAACGTGGTTTGCATGAGATATCCGGGTCAACTGAACCCGTGTTTCCCTTTTCTGTCCAGGTTGGTGAAGACGCAGATCAGGCAACATTAACTGTTACAGGTACTAACCTCCCAGCGAAGTTGAAATTCAGAGATACATCCAAATTAACTGCACGACAACAAAAGCGTGTCAACAAATGCATAACACGCGTAAGTGACACCTTCACCATCACCAAGGTAACACAGGGTAAACAACAGGTTGATAAGGTCAAACATGAACTCATTCTTACATCATGCATTGACAAGAGATATGAATCACTACAAGAGCCAGTTATTCAGGCAATGTGGATTGTGGATCATTCCACATGGGACTGTGACGACCTATCATATGGTACTAAGTAAAAATTTAGTGCATGAATTGGCTGAACATTTTGCAGTACCTCTGTCTGAACACAAGTTCAACCTAGATTTAGCACTAAGAGAACTTAATGGCATCAAAACCTTGAAAGCTACCACTTTCAAAGCTTACAGGGGTAAAGTTAGTTTTTGGGAGAAAATATTCAGTTTGTATCAGCATAAATACCCTCACTTCCTCCTGATAATAGAACTTTGTTTGTCCAAATCTTCTCTAGTTCCACAGTGGAGAGGGGGTTCTCAACACTCAAGCGACATCTAAATGGCAGTAGGCTCCGTTTGACAAATAGCAGGCTGAATAACCTTCTGCTGTTGTGCAGCAATACACCAACATTTCAGAAACTTGATCCCTCATATAAAAGGAAGCTTGTTCAGAAGGCAGTTAAGCTTTACATGGATTGCCCTGATCACAAAGGTGGTAGATATCACAAGACATCCACAGTACACTCTCATTCCGAAACACACAATGTTCAACAAAAAGCTGTTACTTCCCCTGACTTGTTCCTCCCACTTGCTGCGTCAGCATTTATTGATAAGACAGACAATGTTCACAATGATTTGCTCCATGATGATATGGACATTGTAGGAGTCCTCAGTGAAAGTGACTCGAATGTTGAAAGTGACTGTGAAGTCTCAAGCTCTGAATCTGATACCGATAGTGAAAGGGAATGACACCTAGGACAGTGCCCTGTGGTCGCTCAATTCTGATTTTCCCGAACAAAAGTCAAATAGACTAAAAATGAAAGTGTCAATGACACTGTAGCTCAACTTGTCAAGACAAAGACATGTACATGTATAGTATGTGACACAGCAATGACAAACATCTAGGTAATGACCTGATAACAAAGGTACATATAAAGTATTGTAACGGTCTGTACATAAATACTGACCGTTGCCTGTAACAAATGTATAGGTAAAGTATTGTAAAGGTGGGTGACAGTCAGATGATAAACTAGAAAAAAATCTTTGAGTCCCAGAGTGGGTCTGACTGGACCCTAAAATATTTGTTCTCATAGCACAGTGATAACAAAGGCACCCCAAAACACACTCATTCCTGTCCCAAGGTGAAAACAAAGGTACCCAAGAAGTTTCGTGAAGATCAGTTCACAAATATGAGCTGTGTAGAAGTTGTGACAAAAAACTGATTGGACCTAATTTCGGTACAAAATGGCCACTGGCAGCCATCTTGAATTCTGGACTGCACCCAGAAACACTCGTTCTCGTCCCAAGGAGATAACAAAGGTACCCAAGAAGTTTTGTGAAGATCGGTTCATAAATACAGCCTCTAGCCTGAGCCGTATTGACATGTGCACTTACAGTGTATAAGTAGCACTGAATAAATCAAAGTTCATCTAATTTGCATAATTTCTGCACGAGAAAAAACCCGTACTATATGTGATGTATTCCATGTTACTAAACATTCATACAAAAATATATTCAAATCAGAACTTTCATACAGAAGTTCTGCACAAAAGACTGATTGCACTAATTTTGGTACAAAATGGCTGCTGGTGGCCACACCCAAAAACACTTGTTCTCATCCCACGGTGATAACAAAGGTACCCAAGAAGTTTCGTAAAGATCGGTTCATAAATACGGCCTCTAGCCTGAGCTGTATATAGAAGTTGTGTACAAAAAACTGATTAGACCTAATTTCGGTACAAAATGGCCACTGGCAGCCATCTTGAATTTTGGACCACACCCAGAAACACTCGTTCTCGTCCCAAGGTGATAACAAATGTACCCAAGACGTTTCCTGAAGATCGGTTCATAAATACAGACTCTAGCCCGAGCTGTATTGACATGTGTACTTACTGTGTGTAAGTTGCACTGAAAAAAATCAAAGTTCATCTAATTTGCATAATTTCTGCACGAGAAAAAAACCCGTATTATATGTGATGTATCCCATGGTACTAAACATTCACACAAAAAATTATTCAAATCAGCGCTTTCATATGGAAGTTCTGTGCAAAAATCTGATTGCACCAAATTTTGTACAAAATGGCTGCCATTGGCCATCTTGAATTTCGGACCGGACCCAAAAACACTCGTTCTCGTCCCACGGTGATAACAAAGGTACCCAAGAAGTTTCGTAAAGATTGGTTCATAAATACGGCCTCTAGCCCGAGCCGTATCCAATTGTTGACGGACAGACGGACGACGGGCCATGGCATAAGCTCAAATTTGGCTTCGCCAAAGTTGAGCTAAAAATTTCAACTCAGGAAGAGTTAATATTTGGTTATAATTTTCATTTTCCCTTTACTTTACACAGCGTTTCTTTAAACTTTAATCATATTAAGGTATTACTGACTCAGTCTGTTAGCGATGCCTTGATATGATTAACCCTTAAGCTCTCAGGGCGGCCGAAACCGGCCGTTTCCGGTTTTCCCCACACCGGCCTGATCCGCCCCGGGTATTCCGGTTTCGTTTTTTGTATGTTTCAACTGGTGATTCCGCTTCCTGTTTAATGCCACGTGTCCGCTGTCATTCCGTTTTCATTTTTTAACAGTAGGATGATGTGAGGTCAAGGTGTTTTCGAATTTTCTCGAATAAATTAGCGTTGGAACAGCTGTTCCCAAATGAAGAACTTATAATGTCGTCAAACAATTCAAGCTTCTCTGATTTAATAAATGACTTGTGCGACGGTGAATATTTAGACACAGATGTGTCAGACAATTTCTCAGACATATCTGTGTCCAGTGTAAATACTTCGGACATATCAATTTCGTCCGAATCCACCTGCGAGTCCGAACCCGATGGCAGTGATAATGATATTGTTGACAGTGCGCACCTGGGGTCACCTGGTTGGTCGTCAGAAATTTCAGGAATAAAAACGAATAAATCTGAACAGTCAGTTGGAATTTTTCACAATTTGGATGGATTGGACAGCCCTTTAGACTATTTTTTTTTACTTTTCAACGAAAATTTCTTTGATACAATTGTGATAGAAACAAACCGCTACGCTGCAGAAAAACAAACACTTCGAGATAAAGTCGACCCACGATGGACAGATACCAATGTTGATGAAATGAAAGCCTATTTTGGCATGCTGTTCATTATGGATCTTCATCCCTTGCCTGGGTACAAATACTACTGGTCTGAGCTTCCCAAATTCAAAGTGAATGCAATATCAAATATAATGCCGAGAAGCCAGTTTGAAAAGTTGGTTGAATACTTACACATTGCAAATACAAGCAGCAACACAGGTGACCCTCTGGGGAAAGTGAGACCCATAATTGACATGGTGAAGGACACATTTCCAAAACATTACAAACCACACAGAGAACTTTCAGTGGATGAAGCCATGGTGGGGTTCAAAGGGCTTCTTCATTTCATTTCAAACAATACATGCCAAAAAAACCAAGTAAGTGGGGCATAAAAGTCTGGGAGATATGTGACAGCCACAATGGGTACTGTTTAGGTTTTGATGTCTACACAGGACGAAATAACTCTTTTGACAAATCCAAAGGATTGGGGTACTCTGTTGTCACACAACTTTCTGAACAGTTTCGTGAGATATTTTCACCTATATTTTGACAATTTCTTTACTTCACCTGCCTTACTTGAAGACCTTGAAAAGAATGGTTTATATGCCTGCGGAACTCTTAGACTCAATAGGAAAGGTGTACCCAAACAAATAAAACATGCAAAAGTAAATAAACAAGGACAGTCAATAAAAATGCAGAAAGGAAGAAACATGATTGCGACAGTGTGGTATGATAAAAGAAAAGTGTCAATTTTATCAACCTGTCAAACTGAAGAGGACCAAATTATTTCATGATGTGTAAAAGGTTGTGACGAAACAATTAACATTTCCAAACCTACTTCAATATTGAACTATACCAAATTTATGGGAGGGGTAGACCGTTCCGATCAAATGAGACAATACTACTCTATTTCCCAAAATGCAATGTGGTTCGTTGTTGATTTGTGTTTGGTCAATAGTTGGATAATTTACAGGGAAACGCTTCGCCCTTCAAATGAACAAAAAAAAATTAGTCATGTCAAATTTCAGTTGGAGGTGGCAAAATGCCTTGTTGCAGGTTATAGTTCAAGGCCAAAAGCAGGAAGAAAAAGCAAAAGTTCAACTAACATGATTACTGTGTCAGAATCAAACATGGTACTTCACAAACCTGAAAAAATCAACAAAACAATGTGCAAACGGGGCAAAAAGTGTTGTGTTCACTGTTCAACTAAAAAAACAAAAACAGATGCTGGCAAAACACCTGAAACAACCTACATGTGTTACTTATGTGATGTTGCTCTGTGCAAAGACAGGGGTTGTTTCAATGAATTCCATAGTGTGCACTCAAAATAAATGATTTTGAAAATCTTGATTTTTTCCAGGTGTGCACTTGTAGGTAATTACCTGTGCAGGTAATAATTTAACTGTGCACACCTGGAATTTCAGGGTTCTTACACTTTTTTGGCCCAAAATTTTCATACTTTTTCCATACCTTTCCCAGACCTGACGTACCATTTTTCCAGACTCAAACCGCATCATTTATCATCATGCCGAAGGCACAGGCACCGTCTCAAGTGGAATCTAGGGCCCGCAACCCTTGAAAGTTCATTACTACATGTACATATATGCTAACAAAGTGGTACTGGTAGCTAAACTGGCAGTGATTCTACATGTTGATTAGCTGCAAACATGTATGTATTCAGCCAATGAAAATGTACAATCCCTACAGCTGAAAATCTGTTTTCATACGGTGTTCAGCTTACATCTATAAGGAATGTGTCCCACCCATATAACAATAAAGCAAGTTCTCTCTTAGAGAGCACTTGGTTTGTTGTTATATGAATGGGTAGTTCTGCACAACATATGGACTTCAAGATTAAATAAAAATTTCTTGACATTGTTTTATCATAAGAAAAATAGGGAGCAATTCCAAACGTAAGATAGCGTGATTTTGTCTCTGAACAAGAAAATTTTGAAGCAATCTGACTATCAGGAAACATGAGGCGAAATACATCAGAAACACCCTGACAACTCTTGTAAGAATGGTGTTTTTCCATCATATTCAAAGTCCAGTAAATTTCTGCTGTTAAAACACTCTTGTCGGTAACAAAGTCTCCAAGGGTTGAAACGCCCCCAGTGCCAGTGGCTCCATGACTATGTTCGTGAGACACTTCCAATGCGTCAAGTTTTTGTTTTGAAGAAACACCGTGAAGATCATTGCCAGGTGTCAGATGAGTCTTACCTATTCTCGTAGCTTCGGAAAAAAATCCTTCCATATGATTTTGTTGTTTCATTTTCACTAAGGTAGCGTGTTTTTTACCTGCCATGTGACTTAGAAGGGCCGCTTCGCCCATATTCGATACGTCAAATGATTTTCTGCATATTGTGCACATTGCCTTTTTATTTGAAGTTTTGTCCTGAGAAATCCATTTTTTGAATCTAGGGTCTGTTTCCCATTTCCGCGAAAAAACACACTTTCCCATGATAAACAAATACAAAAATAACAAATGACCTTCACGTTGGAAATTTCAAAGACAATAAAACACAGTGCGCATGTGACTTGACCTTCGGAATTCTCCGTAATTCCGAGCTCCATTTGGCTTTGAATCACCTGTGATATCTCGGTTGTATTCTATTGAAAATGCGCGAATTTTTTCGATCCGAATTTTTCTGTTATCGAATGCGGGGCGTTGACAAATAATAATTCTTGTACGCTGGTTCTTTTTACTCAGAATGATTACACCTTTGTTAAAAACAGTCATTTCCATACTTTTTCAAGACCCCAAGGCTCGACACACATATTTTCAAACCTTTTCCAGACCTTTTCCAAACCGCCCCAAATTTCCATACTTTTTCCAGTTTTCCAGACCCACGTACGAACCCTGGAATTTCCATCTTTTTAAAATGAAAGAGAATTGTTTGGGTTGTGTTCTTATTCAAATGAATTTCTTATTGTTGATTGTTTATTGTTGTAATGGAATTGATTTTTTCAAAATTACGTTGTTTTGTTAATAAAATTGTTAATTACACCTGCACTGTTGTTTACCTGTTCAGATTGTCATCCAGCATGAGGGTGGAGAAAATGACAAACATCATTATGTATGTAAGGTTTGTTTTTATTAAAAACACATAAAAATACACACAGAACAAATAATGAAATAAGTACATATACACATTTTTCAACAAATTTACCTGTTTGGTTAATTATCTCACCTGTATTTTTTACCCAAATAACTTTGTATATAAGTATTTTTTTACAGCATTTCAAACATTGGTCATCTTAGTTCAAAAGTGTGGAATATCAAGTTCAGGGATGAACAAATAAATTTTTTGTACTCCCAAGAAACATTACTGGTCATTTATTAGCTATTTTACTAAGATAATTCAGGGAAATACTGCTGTGTAACGTAGCAGTAATACAAGAGCTTAAGGGTTAAATTTCATAGAAAACACACATATTGATTCTATCGTTTCATTGTCGTTCCAAGTTTAGAATTATAGGGTTAATAAAAATATTAATGTTACCCGAGTGAGTCTCATAATTATTTGTGTCCAATGAGGACCCAGTGGAAACCCCCAAAAAGTGAAGCAGTGCTTGTTTACTAAGGTACACATGTTGAATGTTTTGTTTTACAGGTAAAATAACTAAAATAGGACCTGTTCCCCCACTCATGGGTGGATTTCCTCTGAAGAAGGCAGCAATAGGTTTGAACAATTGGCTAAACTTGACTTCATACCTGTGCTGTGCCAGGGTGGTCGAAAATACAAATGAATATATCCGACTTGATCATTGATGAACTTCAATTTTTTTCTTGCCGTCATCATATCTATAATAAATGCAAGTCTTTTTCTCGGGCAGTGTCATTGCTTCTGCCAAAATATGGTCACAGTAACAAACGATCAATCATCATTGGTCACATCACTGAGGACCGCATACAACAACCTGAAGGGGGCGTGGGGTGTATCTCACAAGTCTGTGAATATTGTAACTATATTAGAAACAAACGATCATTGATCATATCACTTGGCACTGCAGAGTGAGAAAAGTTCATTACTCCCAATGCCAGAGCACAGTGAATCTGAGGAGTGGTGAACTTTTGTCGTTGATTTGTGCAGGTTATTATCTGCAGTCCTGAGTGATATTACCGATGGTCGTTTGTTTTGTATTTATATTCATAGACTTGTGAGATACAGCCCCCAAGCACCCCTACTTCAAGTTGTTGTCTGCAGTCCGCAGTGATATGACCAATGATCGTTTGTTATGTATTCACATTATTATTCATAGACGTATCAGCTAGCTATAGACCCCACCCCCACCCCCTCCACCCCAAGTGACGAAAGTTGAAACAAGACAAATTTTTCGGGCAGTTTAATATTTTACCGACAAGTTTGGGTTGAAAAAATTATGAAAAGTGCCCGAAAAATTCAATTTTGATAATACAAAGGTAGACCCTCCACTACAAAAACTTGAAACTTTAAGGCCAAATTCAGCTAGTCAAACCAATGAAGTGATCGATTTCTTCTTCAATGAATTACAGGTTTTTGTAGGGCAGCTCTAAAATCAGTTTCATACCATAAAATTAAGTTTTTTGAATATCACCCGGAGTCTCGTCGAACCCCGTGGAGTGGGGGTGGGGTGGAGTAATAAAATTCCCGAAAGGCGGCTGAATTCAGAAACAGGGGGGTGGGGGGGGGGGGGGGGGGACGACTAAATTTACCGGCGGTAGGGCGTGCCTTGGACAAGGTAATCAATTCAATTACTCTGCGAGGAATTTGCGCTTTTCATACTTTCATTTCCACAATGGCTCATGCCTGGCCGAACCGGCCCAGTGTGATAAATTTTGAAAATTAACCTATAAAAAGCACCAGTTTCTCGCCCAGACAAATAAAGTTATGATCGCCAGAACCTCTCGAAATAAAGGCATTTCTGTCAAACTCTCCCTAACGAACTCAACAAATGTCCCTGACGGGGGTGGGGGGAGGGGGGGGATGTGGCTAGACTTCACTGACAAGGGGCTGTAGCTCCCACTGATCCTCCCCCCCCCACCCCCCCCCCCCCCCACCCCCGGTGCCTCCCCTACGTTCTTCCAAACCCACTCCGGTGCTGCTGCCCACTGAATCACTTTCTGGAACTTGCGGCAAAACCTTTCAGTGCTGTAACCACCCCCTCCCACCTCCGAAATAAAAACTGGCCCATAATCATAAGTCATACCGTCATGAGGATATCAATATTTAACAAGCAATCATGGATCATGTCACTCACATTGCACTTCAAGCAAGCCCAGTTGCGATTGCTGTCTCTCATATGATCAGTACTGTCACGTTTTATTGGGATTTCAGGTTTGGCTGTTGAGAAAAGATATTGAACAACACACATAAAACGTCTGACGTGATTTTATTCACATGAGAAATGGAACACAGAATGAAAAAGATGGAAACAAGAACATTCGTGAACAGTGAACAATTAATTCCCAGTCGGCCCCAGCGCTATGGTGTGCCAAGTAAGGAACCATATGGACCTACGATTCAGGTTCATCATTAGATGACCTAACTTTTTTTGACCGAGAAACAATAATTTATGCATCATCAATTCTCGCCCTTTTAAATATGCCCTGCTCACGGGGCATATTTGAAAGGGCGAGAATTGATATGCTCCGGAAAGATATTGTTACTTGATCAGAAATGGATCGGAACCCCAAATGTTTTGGTAGAGTATCCAATTTACAGGAACTTTTTGTTTTACCTTACATTGTGACAAGGACAACTGAGCCAAACTGAGAGCGAGAATAATTAAACGGTATGCTCGGCAAAGTGCGTTGCATGTAACTATACCAGTGGCAATTGATAGCGCTGTCTTAGCCTGAAAAAAAAAAAAAGGTACGAAACTGCAAATGATATAAAATTTCCTTCAATTCGGAAAAACTTGACAAAAAAGGTTCCCATACTGCTCAAGAACGGTACCGAAATTTCGATACCGACAGGTTCCGTGGTTCTTGAACCACGGAACCGAATTTTCGGATCCGTCCATGTCTGAAATCCTGATACTTGTAAGTCTGAATCAATGTCTAAAGCTAAAAGAGAAAGATGTACCTAGAGGATAAATTGGCCCACTGTAGGGGATAGCATCAGCAAATTCACCCTCTGGGAGCCTCATTTTGCAAATGACAGGTTGCTTATATTCAGGCTTGCAATTTGTAAGTTTGTAAGACTATTTTGCCTGGACGATAAATTCCTGCTTCGTAGTTAAGTCAACCATGATACAACCAGACCCATAACCAATTAAGGTAGTCTATGGGTCAGTCTAAACAATATTTTATTTGAAATAAATATGTTACATGGTTACATAATATGGAACAAACCCGTGAAAAAATAAAAATATTTAAATTAACTGCATACAATGTAACAACTACAACCGACACACACAGATGGTTGGATGGGATTCGATGGCGAGCTGGGATCTTTTGATAGTCATCTCTCTGAAGTACATGGATTGTATTTATACAGCATACTTGAAATTTCCCAGGAAGTTACCTGAACGTGAACCTTTACCACAATAAATGTGTATATGAGTGCTTTTCGGTAGTCAAGTGTCAATGTAATTGTTTTTGTGGATGTAATGTTTACAAAATTACTGTATCTTCTCTGTTCAAAATGATATTGAAGTAATTTTACTCAGTTTTAAAAATAAATAACTTACAGGTACACAAGATTGCCGAGGGGGCAAGTTGATGACGACTAGATGCCATAGTGAAAGGCATGAATAATGGCACACAGGTCAAGATTAGGGCTGTCACGATCAATCGATTAATCGATTGTTGATCGGTCACGGCGAAATCGATTAGTATTTTTCGTTGTCGAATAATCGGTAAATTGTATCCCGTTTTAGATGTTTAAAAATTAAAAGAAAATTTGATGAAAAAACTATTGTTTCTAAAGGTATTGAGTTAAGAACATCGATGTTAAACCCCAAGAAGCCGTTGGAAGCATTTGTCTTCCAGGTACATTCATCAAAGCTTTGATGTTCTGAATCTTTGAACCGTCAGTGTAATAATCAAGACCGGTCGGCAGTTGCGAAGATCGCAACTGCCGACCGGTCTTGATTATTACACTGACGGTTCAAAAGTTCAGAACATCAAAGCTTTGAATGTACCTAAAAGTTGATCGTCTTCGTTGTTTACTTGAGGTAGGTCAGCTGACTTGAACTTCATTTTTATCGACTTCAAAGAGAGGGAGAGGGGTGGGGGTCATCTAGGTACGATTAATCGATTATTATCGATTATTTGCGACGATTAATCGACTCCTAAATTGAAAAATCGTGACAGCCCTATGCAAGATCAAGCTGGTGGGGAGTTTAGTTACAGCTTTGAATAAGAGTGATGAGGGGAAGGTCATAGATTTCACTACAGCTGCAGTGAATGTGTACAATGGAACAAAAAACCTATCGTCTGTTCGGGAGACCATGGTCAAGGTAAGTGCAAATTTTCCTTAGCTAAAATTGGTGATTCCTATCAACCCTGTAATACCACATCCATATACATGTTTTTGACGTATGTTCTATCTAACAGCTTATAGGCATTTTGGAAAGAAAAAAGGTAAAAGGTAACAAATTCTACTGCCATTTCCAGATGCATTCCTTGAGTATCGAAAATTCTAATCAATACTTCCATTTGTAGTCGATCTGCCCTTAACTTGCAATTTTCACTCAAATGTCACTCCATTCACATGATCTACTACTCTCGGGGTCCAAATAATCGTACATATACGATTATTATTTTTTCGGATAAAATCCCACCTGTACGACCCTTATTTGGGTCTGTACGATTATGTAATTTCAGCAAAATATGAATTGCCAAAATGTGTGGAACTCAACTTTACTCCTTTATCATAATAAACAACAGCTGATTGTATAAATCAGTTTTAAATTCACGGAAACATCACCCAAAACAATTGTGTAATAGTAGCAGTTTATCTTCATAAAAACGCACTGTGTGTTCACCCGGGCATAAAACATTCTCGCAAACAGCCAGTATATTGCCGTGTACCCCAGTGTACCCTCAGAAAAATAATTCCTGCGGTCCAACTTCCAATTAACGCACAATTTAGATTAGCCCATTTATCGAGAAGGGAGCTGTGCTGTATATATGAATATAAACAACGCTATCTGCGCACGCGCACGAATGGTAAGAGACTTTACTCAGGCCATCAAAATCATTTTGTCGTTTCCTTATATTTCATTTTGATCACTCGCGACTGAACGTCTTGGCTAAACAAGCGGCTATCGGTTCTTCGCCGAAAATTTTTACATTAGTTCGAAGCGACGAGAATTGACTGTTTTCTTAGGGGTTTAAAATGTGGTTTAGGTAACAAAATAACGTCCCATTTCACCCGGTTTCTGCAAAAGACACGAGTCTCTAAAATCGTCGCGTGTACATTCCCCGCCCCAACGCGGTTTCCTTTCACATTTTAATACATTTTGAAACCCCTAAGAAAACAGGCAATTCTCATCGCTTCGAACTAAGCCACGCGATGTAAAAGTCTTCAGTGAAGAACCCATAGCCGCTTGTTTAGCCAAGACGTTCAGTTCGCGAGTGAGCAAAATGAAATATAAGGAAACGACAAAATGATTTTGAAGGCCTGAGTGAAGTCTCTTGCCTTTCGTGCGCGTGCGTAGATAGCCTTGTTTATATTCAAATGTCCTGCCCTCTTCAAAAAAATAGTTGGCTGAAATTCTTGTACTTGGATGTTTTTCGAGATTTCTTCATATCACTACCATGTCCTCGCCAGAAAATGATTCTGACGCGTAAATAAATGTATCACGAATTGAAAGCGGTAAGCACAATGCTTATCTGTGATTTATTAATCGGCAAAACGATGCGTGAAGTGAGCCGGGTCGAATGTCAATTTTTAGTCGGATTGAATTTGGTCGAGCTTCTCAATGACTGTGTGGAGCCTATGTAGGGGGTGGGGGTTAGGCTCCAGGCCACAGTCATACAATGACTAAGACCAGACCAACAATGCACAGTGACCGATGTGTGATGGGTACTAGTAGATACTTGTCCCTCACCAAAACGTAAACATAAACAGATGCACCTGATTCAACTTACCATTCCTCTTAAAATACTCGACTTCGGAAAGCTACCTGTGAATAGTTTGCACTTTGTCATCAAATAAAATGCATTTTTGCGGTTGTTTACATTTTAGTGTGGGACAATGTCCAGCCATGATCGGTCATGGCAGATTGTTGGTCTGGTCTTCCAACTCGAAAGACTGAATGAAGCATGTGTGTTATTAATATCAGTAGAAAGGTTTTGAACTTTTACTAGTACTAGCGGTCACAAAAAATCAAAAATCGACATGGTTAACAAATTTCAATGCCGAGACAGCTCTACCAGTATCACTCATACAAAATTTGTTCTAGTTAAATTTTTTGGGCTTACTATTGTTTTACTAGTTAATAATTTGTTTCCGAAAATTGGAAATTCCCACCTGTACTATTATTTGGGTCTGTACTATTATTTAATTTTAACCAAATTTCCACCCTGTACTATTATTTGGGACCGTACTATTATTTGGACCCCGAGAGTACTTTGCCTGTCCTTCAATTAACAGCTAGGACACACCCCATCAGCACCCAATTCCATCATGTCATAGACTTATTATGTAGTTAACAATGAATGTTGAAAAAGAAGTTCAAATATTTAGTTTTTAACACCTGCAAACTTCAAATACCACAAATGATACAAAATAGGTACTCCTTTTAAAATTATTAATACCAGAAAAGTGTATTGCATTATTTGAAGGAGGGTCTTGTTTTGACTTTGGAAAAGTTTGCAATCGTAATTGGTAACAATAACAAAGTTTAAGAGAAGCTTGTATTAAATCAAGTTTTTCCACTAAGGCCAAACTGCACCAAAATGCAACCTACTTTTGAAAGAAGGCCCATTTATTATAACTAGAATAACTATCACTGACATTTTCAATTTAACAGCTTCAAAGTACAGACAATTTACCAAGCAAAGAAGAGCAGCTGATTGTGATTGGTATAGACAAGGAAAGGTAATACGATATTATGTTTAATAATTTGATGATTATCTATCATAACTGAACTGTTTTTATTTCTATTTTCTCCAAAAAAGATTTGAATTAGCTTCCTGACATTAATTTAGCTCATCATTAACTCTTAACCTGCTGAGTATTTTTAAGATATTTTCCATCAAATCTAGTTATGGCTGCTGTGAAGCAGCCATGACTAGATTTGATGAAAAATTAATGTGAATTTTATGCAAGAAATCAATGGTGAAAAATTCATTCAGTTTATAGGCAGAAAAAATGATTAATTGTGCCCAAATTATACTTATTTCAGGGATAAGAGAAATCCTGTGTTGGGCAAGAATATCCGCCAGCAGCACGCAAAGAGTTAACCCTCTACACTGTCAAAATACCAAAATTACATATCTTTACCTTTATGCAACTGGTAATTCCATCATTTCAGTGTTGAGCTTGGCGAACACAGTCAAACAAGACTGAATTGATTAAATACTCAGTTGCATTATGGGTTGAAAGTTGGCAATTTTAAATTCTGACAACATTGTCGAAAGGGTTAACCCTTTACCTAACATAACGGCCAAATTTGGTCAGGAAATTGACCAAAATCAGCCTACCACAGCCTAAAATAACTTATGTCTCAATAAAACCATATATTTATTTATTAATTTATTTATTGGTGTTTAAGGTCACATATTTTTGCAATATGGCCGATCATGACCACAACATGAGTATCAACTCAAGACCAGGGGTGAGCATTAATTAGCCATGTTGCCCATTTTAGAGAGGGTTTGAACCTCCCAAACATTGGTGACTGGGTCCTATTTTACCAGTAAAACAGACCGAGAGCCTGTTTACTGCAGTGAACAGGCACTGCGTCACTTCCCAGGGTTCCCGCAGGGAGATAAAACCATAAAAATATAGATATCATTAGAACCGGCTCATCGAGTCGGTTCTAATGCTATCCATATTTGTATGGTTTTAATGAAACACTGTGAGAATTTTTTTTAAAAATGTGAAATTTAGTTTATTGTTTTCAAAAAACTGTGTTAGGTAAAGGGTTAAATAACATGACTACGATTCACATACAGAGTAAACATAATTTTCTAATTTTGGCAATATGAATAACTAATAAGGCCACTCAAAGTAGATCTTCTGTTTCTCAGGCCATTATTTGTGAAATTGCATGCGGGCAAGCGTTTTTTTATTTTATTTTTTATTTCAGTAATTACTTTTTTGCCATCAAAAGTTCATGTTCTTGGTTCAAGTTTTAGGCCTCATAATCTACAGAATAGCATGGGTGGTGGTGTATTTCATCCCTTGAGTGCAAGAAGACTTTGCAATGCTAAAGCATTGCAAAGCCTTCTTGCACTCAAGGGACAAATTCCTCAATTTTTTTAACTTGGGTAAAATATCAGACATAAACCATTTAATTTTTATTTTTTTTAAGTTTAAATTGGTTGTAAAAAGAGTGCATGCGGCAGCCAGAAGGACCATGTGGGAGGGCCTGAGAAACAGATTTTTTATTTTTTAGGCCTAAGCTAGAGGTCACATGTTTTGAAGCAAAACCATTTTAAAATCCCAGGAATACTTAACCCTATACACATGATGTCCAAAATTGCAATGCTTTCAGCAGCATAATTTTTTCCCATAATGCAGTTTGATATTCAACCAATTATATATACCTAGTTTAACTGAGATCTGTCAAACAAGATACAATTGATTAAATTCATAGTTAATTTATTATTTATTTATTAAAATTTAAGGTCACATATTTCAGCACAATGGCTAATCATGACCACAATTCACAATTAAATAAGAGAAAGAGTGATTGGAGAAAATTATGTTGCTCAACTGGTGTTATGTAGGTTAATAGTTGATAATATTGAGGGTTTGACTGTTCTAGTTAAAATAGAAATTACTCAAACATAATTATCAAACAGTATTATATCTGAATCAGTTTTTAACTTCATCTCCACACAGCATTTGACCCTCATTCCAATCAATGGCGGATACAGAGGGGGGGGGGGGGGGGGGGGGGGGGGGGGGTCCCCCCCCCCCCCTTTAGCTCGTGTTTGTCTCGCATGTAGGGCGTAGCCAGGATTTTCATTTGGGGACAATACATGAATTGAAGTAAAAACATACAACGACATTTATTTCCTCCATCACCATTCGCTATGGAAAACAAACATACCGTTGAAATTATGTAAAATATATCTACTGGTCGCCTTCATTTATAGCGTCACAGCATGATTTTGAGGTGTTACATGCCCCTAGCCTCAGGTACCCCAAGGCTATGCCAAATATGGGTCAGGATCTTATCATCTTAATTGGCATAGTCATGGGATACCTAAGCCTAGAGGGCTGACTGCTGAAAACTTTCAAACGCTGGCAGATCGCAATGTTCTCCTGAGGTTAAGTCGGTTATGACTGTAAACAGTGTGTCCAAAACACAATATTATGGTAAACGGATCTGAAGAGCATATTTCAAATTTTCTAATTCTGTCTTGAACGTATGACAGAATTTGAAATTCTGAAACATGCTGTTTAAAAAGTGTTAATTAGCCGTTCAAAAATTCAAGAGGATTTTCACCCAGAATCCACCAGAATGCCCCATTTGGTCGCTCATTTCCAAAAAATTTCTGGACCTCCTTACAAAAGCTCGTGCCTTCGGCACTCGCGGCAGATACCTTCGGCATCTGCAAGATTCGCCCCCCCTTTGAGAATTCCTGCATCCGCCACTGATTCCAATTCAATAGCTACAGTTAAAACTAGAAGTCCTGTCATGAAATGTGCACAAATAGCACGTCGACCTGCATGTTAATCTACACGTTATGATCATAGTAAGGCTATCAAATTCTGTGCATATGGCCTGTACACAAGCAATGTTTCAGCCAATGGACCTCCGGGTAACCCGGAGATCCATTGGCAGAAACATTGCCTGTGTTTGCTATGAGTAACCAGGACTTTGGATGCCATTCGATATGACAATTGCGCACAATTCCTACTTGCAATTAAGCCTAGATAAGCACACAGTTCATGACAGGACTTCTAGTTTTAACTGTATAGATGTGCCATTGTTAACTGGTAGAGTGCTGAATTATTTTTGGTCATCAAAATTTGTTCACATATGTTTGCCTTGTTACAATTTATGGGAGAGTGCCAATTGGCACTCTCCCATAAATTGTAACATGGCAAATCCTTACAGACTAAATAATTTCACTTCAAAGGTGGTATGAACAACATCCACAAAATATGAAGCCTTTAAGTGCTGGTACTGACACTTCAGAGTAAAGCCCAAATATGGGCTTCCAGCACTCTACCAGTTAACTGTCCAAATGTCATACAACTGAACTGAAACTGAAATTATTCTTAACCAATAATTTTGTATCTTTTTTTGAGTTTTCTGTATCATATAATCACACTGGTAGCATTAGTGTTCTAAGTCTATGCGGTCAATGTCCATGTATCATTGTATCATAGTTTTAGAATATCAAAGGCATTTTATGGTAATATATTTTTTGTGTGTTTCAGTCCTCAGAATTAGCGACGGCATTCGGCAATGCCATCGCAAACGCTGCCGCCGTGGGGCATGACGGCAGCATTTTCTTGCCGTCGCAAATTGGCAGCCATAATATTTTTTTACTTGTCCCAATTACCTTAAGTCCGTCAGAACTGATCATCCAACCCTACATAACATATGTTTTATAGGCGTAACTGGTGTATAAAATCAATATTTGTGGAAATATCTAATATTAATTAATTTGAAAGTAAGTTTGTACAAAATGTATGTGGTTGAAATACTGTTCATAACCAGTTGTTTTTCGTTTGTTTGTGTTTTTTCAAAAGAACCCCCTTGTTGACTGTGATGCACATTTAAAATAACCCTTACATAAATTAACGTCACACCTTACATAAATACAACCAATCAAATTCTTCGTTTCATGAAAGTATGCTAAATTGGTGTCCTGGGACAATGCGGCAGTTCTATTGGTCACTGATGTTATCTCAACAGAGCACGTGGTCATGTTCCATTTTAATTTTAGCATTCTCCACTTCTGGCATAATGTAAACTGAACAATCTCAAACAAACTGAATTGGAAAACAATTAATCAGTTCAATAAAAAAAATAAACGCATTGAGCACAAAACAAGGGTGACTTGGAAAATAATTCTTGTTGTGTTTATCGGGTCAGAGTCAACTCACCCTGGGTTGATGCGCAATGCAAATATTTCTGTCTCTAACAGTTACTGTCAAAACCGATACGCTAATAATGCATGGATGCGAGTTACAACCAGCCCCTAAAATTAGGACAACCAGTCAATCAATTGATCACTTAATCGAACTACAGCTTGTCCAACTGACCACCCACCAGTGATCTCTTGTCCATTCGAAGTCAGCTGTTCTGATTAATGATTATTATTCACTTAGTGTCACAATACTGTCATCCAAACAATTCAATTCAAATGTGCCGTCGCTGATGAAAATTTGCCGTCGCAGAATTTTTGGCGGCGGCAATGTTGTGCCGTCGCAATATTTTCCTAATTCCGAGGACTGTGTGTTTATTTCTGTAGTAAAAGTCATTAAATACATTTGTAGTTATTTATTTATTTATTTATTCATTTACTGGTGTTTTTAAGGTCACATATTTCTGCACAATGGCTAATTATGACCATGACAGTTTTACGGGTGGAGGAAGCCGCCGGAGTACCCGGAAAGAACCACCGAGCAACTGTCAGCTCCCCAACTAACTCCACACAAGCAGGGTTAGCATTGGTTGAAGACAAGTGCACCATCGACGTGCAGTACACCTTAGTACACAGCGCCACCATGCCTCCACATTGGCAATGGGGGTGAAGTGTCTTGCCCAAGGACACAACGCAATTGCCGCAGGTGGGATTCGAAATGAGGACCTCTCGGCTTGCAGCCTGCACCTCTACCTACTGAGCCACCGCGCCCTCTATTTGTAGTTATAAATAACCTATGAACAATAAATAAATAAAAACAAATCTTTGATTGCGACCAAAACTTAAACGATTTACAAATGTACTTATGTACTTGTGGTGGCACAAGTCCGCCTAAAAGGCTCACAGTGATTTCATTGGCTGGAGACCTGCTTAATGTATGCAGCAAAACCACACACCATCAATGCACTACTAGAAACTCGCCAGATAAAGATTCTGGATTACAAAGTCTGTGATGGATACACTTGGATTCAAACTGTAATTGCCATTACTGAAAAGATGGCTTGGAGATGTCACCCATACCCTACTGAGACACTGACACCTAGACTTGGACAGTATTTCAATATACCGAATATTATTCGGTATTGAGTTCAATACCGTACCATTACTGCCGCGAAATCGATTATTCAATATACCGTGCATGTGGTATTACCTTCTGCATATGCGGAATTACTAGAGTATTGTGTGGCATTGCTTGAATAATTGCCTAAAAATCTAGCGCAAGAGCGGCAATTGTCTTTGCCGTTTGCGAATGTCTTGAGCGCAAAGTCTATTGATAACTCTGCACTCTGCAGCAAATGGGTAACGTCCTAAAAAACACTCCGACGACGTCATAGGTACAGCTCAACCCGACCAGGCGACCACATGGCACGTGTCAAAACATTGAATCAGAAAATTGGCTGAATCTATATGTAAACGAAAATATAAATCGCTTGTATGGCAATTTTTTGCCGTTGAGAAAAATGACAGCGGGATTGTAGAAGTTGACACACCAACGTGCAGAAGATGTGACAAGAAAATCACCACTCGAAACAGCAATACATCCAACCTTTTCACTCATATGAGGTTACATCACACTATAGAGTTTTCAATGCTTCAAGTAGCGAAGCAGGAGAAGAAACAGATCATAACCGGCATCAGTCAAAATCAAAAACCAAAACAAATGGCAATTAATAGCTGTTTTGAGATAATTGCACATTATGAAAAATTCGGAAAGTGGTGGGTGGAGTTGACAAATGTACCTCGCTGCTGAATGGTTCCAATATATACTGTAGAAAAACCTCATTTCAAATCAATGCTTGAAATGTTTGACCCGAGATACGACCTTCCAAAAAGAAAATACTTCTCCAATACAGCGATCCCCAAACTCAATAATGATACCCAAGAGCAATTTAAAACGGCCATGAATTGCCTAGACTATTATGCCTTAACAACTGATTTATGGACGAGTGTTAATTCCCAACCATACCTCTCTATAACTGTTCATTATATAAACCAAAAATGGGATTGGAGCATTTTTGGGTGGCCGTGGTGGTGGCAGGGCAAGTTGTAACACGAATAAGGAGGGTAGGATACTACAGGTAATGTAGTACTGGCACTTTAAGGGTTAATCTTCAATCAAAGACGTCTAAAGTTCCCAATTCTTCTCCCACGACCTCCTATGAGGGTGGATTTGATAACCAATACTTCAGTAGCCGAGCGGTCAAGGTGCCACATATACTGGTTTTCTGTTAGACAAAGGGTTAATATTTGGACATAAATGTACTGTACTGGCAGAGTGACCAAATAAACCAGGTCTTGAAACTTAACAGTTTAATTTATAGTTGTCACTAAAGCAATGATAAACAAAATGCAACAAAACAAGTGTATAATTCATATATGCTTTGAGAAGCAATCATCAATCGCTATGTTGAACCTCATTTTCTTTTCCTCGCTTCAAGTTGCAGGGGTGAGCTTGAACACAGTTCAGATTATTCATGGATTGTGCAAAACAAGGGAGCTAACTACACCGGAGAAGAGATAAATAGCTTAACACGTTCCATTACGAATGTAATCAGACGGTGTTCTGCTATCAATATCATCTGTAACGCCGCAGCTCAGTGGAAGATTGCAAAGTTGACAGATATCCTAATAAGTATTATTCAGTGTCTATACGACTGGACGCTATAAATCACCTTCGATTCCCGGTCCGAGTCCCAAAACTCAGCGCATCTTCGCAAGTAATATTTATTTACTTGCGTTATCATTAAGGATTTACTCAATTACCAAGTAATTATTACCTTTACTCAACAGTGATTAATTTACTCAAATTGCTGCTTAATACTGGCCAAGGCTAATTGCTTTGTGCAAGCGTTGTTCGCAACTGAAGGCAAACAAAAGGTTCAGTGCCAAAAAGCAAGAACAGCGATATGAAAACATTTGCGCTTAAATAGATGGGCAAGTGTTAACCAAACACCCTGATTGGTTTATTTAGTTGAAGTATAAATATAAGTACACGATAGGTTAATTATTACGTGAGTAATTAAGCTCTGCACTAATAGGTGCGGGACATACGTACGTAAAAATACCAAACGCTGATTGGTGGAGGATGACATACCCACATTCAGCACAAAGAAACATGGCTGAAGTATGCCAAGTGAAAACTTTTGAATCGCAAACCACAAACCTTGACGCGTAACGAAATACAAAATATGTGACACTAAGTTAGAAGGTTCGTATTGAATTCTGTGATAAGTGAGGATTAACAAAATCGAACTACTGTGATTTCCAACAAGAATAATTTGAAACTAAAACCCGATTTCGATGCACGAAATTTGGTAAGTTAATAACGTTATGACAACATCGCAAGATCATTACAGGGATCTTGTATCAAAATGTTTAAAAACAGCATATATGCCAGAGGATCACAGCAGCATAAATATTGTAGAGTCCCTTAAAAACATTTTGGAATCATGGAACCTCAGAGAGGAAAAATGAGTTGCAGTCACCTCTGACAACGCGAGTAATGTTATTATTGCTATCGAAGTTAATAAATGGGTGAGAATGTCCTGCTTCAGGCATCGACTTAATTTAGCGGTAACCAATTCAATGAAAGACGACAACAGAATTGCACGCGCAGTTGGGGTTGCCAAAAAATTAGTAAGTCACTTCTCACAATGGTGGGAAGACAAATGAGATTTGCTAGCGGCCCAAACAGAGATAGGCTTGCCTGCACATTCGTTGGTCACAGAATGTGAAACACGATGAAACTCTCTGTATAGAATGATAGTTAGAATATTAGAGCAGGAGAAAGCATTAAAACGAGTATTGTCTGAAAACAGAAAGACTACCCACCTCATCCCAACATGGCAGGATATTGTAGTTTATGAGGCTATGAAAACAGCTCTTTGTGGAGTCGCTGAATTCACTGATATCTTATCGGCAGATAAGCACATAACAATAAGTTACGTTCGCCCAGTTCTGCAAATTTTTGAACAAGACACAGAAATTCAGGCTGACGATCCCAAACTAGTTTCTGACATAAAACATCAAGTTATTGATTACCTCAACGAGAAATATAAAGAAAAAATGGTGAACGACGTCTTCAATAAAGCAACTTTCATTGATTCAAGATTCAAATGTGACTATATAAAACCTGATGAAGATGATGAGGAGAAACAAAAAATCAAAGCTGAAATTATTAACATAAGGAAAACCGACAAATCAGATAAAAATACAACAAAAGCAACGATAATGCGTGTGCTAATGCCCCCGAAGCTAGCCAAGTCGTACTCAAATGTGGATAATCAGACAACAGCTTCACTGCTGCTACATTGCAGAACAACACTACATTGCAGAACAACAGTAAGGAATGGCAAAGTGCCAATAAAATTATTATTACTTATATTTTGTTAATATGTTTGGTAACAACAGACAACAGCTTCACTGCTGCTACATTGCAGAACAGCACTAACGAGTCAGTAATAGCGAAAAAGTTATAAAAATAATTGCAGATGACTTGAATGGTGCCATACTGAATAACTGAAAGAGGCAAAAATAGGAATAGTACATACCTTTGTTAAAAATTCTCAAACCAGTGAAAAAGTAGAACTGGTTTTGCATCTTTTCCAAGTGAAAAAGGGGGCATAACTGCATCAAAAATTGCTGAGTCAAACCTCAAATTGAAACCAACCTGTACTTTGACATGAGTAATCAGCATATAAAATTTGAAACTCATCGGTTCAGCCAAACAATTTTAATTGGTAGGAAACCAAAAAATCATCAGTTTTCAAAGTAAATAAGGGACATAACTCCTGTAAGATTTGTCGGACGAAACCCTAGGTACAAGGGCATCCGTTCCCCCAAGCTGCCCTATCACCAGACCAAAGAACATTAAAATCCGACAACTGATGTTCGAGTTATAATACAAAATGTTCGTACGGATGGACGGAAAAAGTAAATAAGGGACATAACTCCTTTAAGATTTGTCGGACGAAACCCTAGGGACAAGGGTATCCGTTCCCCCAAGCTGCCCTATCACCATACCAAAGAACATTAAAATCTGACAACTGATGTTCGAGTTATAATACAAAATGTTAAGACAGACAGACGGACGGCTGGACGGACGGACGGAGACCTCCACTATATACCCCTCGAAAAAAATTTTCGGGGGCATAACAAAGCAAATAAAGTCCACCACCAACGCCAATGAAGTGCTTCAAAGTGATGGATCGCCAGATCATCACCAGTCCCACCACCATAGAAGAAGAAGCTTGGTGATTATTTCAAGTCTAAGAAAGCACAAGTCTTTGACGAACAGGATGTTTCGAACTGTGAATTTGAACAGTGGATTGCCTTGCCCGTCGAGGATCGTGACTGCAGTCCACTTGAGTTTTGGAAACTCCACAAGAAGAGCTTTCCACACTTGTCTATAATAGCACGAAAATACTTATGCATCCTGGCCACAAGTTGCCCATCGGAGAGTGTGTTCAGCACAGTTGGCAATGTTGTTTCAAACAAACGGTCACTTTTGAAGACAGATAAAGTGAACATTACTCGTATTCTTGGCACAAAATCTTTGAAAATCATTTCTATGTTCTCTACATCTCGAGTAGACTAGAGCGGTCTGACAATTTACCTTACAGAGTATTTGCAGATACCCCTTAAAACCCTGTAGAGCATTTTTCAGATACCCCATACTGGCCATAGGCATAGATGATTGAATTTCAAAATTTGGTTGACAGAACATGCTGGCAAACTTGGGCCAAGGGGTGGTGCCCCACCCTATGCTCCCACAGTCTTTCGTAAAGTCCTTCATCCGCCAGTGAACGAACACTGTTCAAAGCGGTATTGGGTCATAACCACTGCGCCAATTAACTCACAAGAAGCACATTATGAAGTGTCTTTTTGTAAATGTTGAAAGGAAAGTAGTCTAAGGGTGGTAATCATGAAAGAACTAAACTTTTCTCATACATTGAGATTGCTGATAGTGCTCACCCTTATGTGACACCCCCATTGTCTCACCAAATTTAATTTTCTTTGTTCCGTGGCTGATTTTAAATAATATGAATGATCTCAGACTTTGATATCATGAACCTTTTCAATTTTTTAATAAGTCTTGGTCATTGAAACCTTTAATGTCAAGCTGGACACCATTGCATAATGTTAAGCTGACAAGCCACAGCACCTGAACAAACCTTTCCACCTCAAGCGAAGTTTAAGACACCTGTATTGCAGTCTCTCGGGCAGATTGCTGGTTTGGGGTTCCAGCCTTAAAACGTCCCCCGTGCTGCCACTTAGCTGTGGCATAATTTATGCCACAGCTAAGTGGCAGCATGGGGGACATTTTAAGGCTGGAACCGCATAATCTATTCTTTTTCAAACAACAGAAATATACTTGAAATTTGACTTATGATTTGTCAGGGTATACTTGTTACAGTAAAAAATTAAATTAATAAATACCTCCCTCCCTTACAGAAAATCGAAAAACCAATTATCTGAGAGCCAAACCTTTTCTCTTTTTTAGAGGAGGGGCTTATTTATTTACTGAGAGCACATTTACAAATAATCACCAAATTGTTCATTTGGAAGAGAGAGTTGAGAGAATTAAGAATCGATGGCTCAATGAATATTCAATTTAGGGATTCTGATGAGATAATAAACATAGACAGACAAGTGAAAATTCATTTTTTTGAACAAATGCCTTAAATATTATATTAAATATTAAAGGCATTTGTTCAAATGAATGATTATAATTATAAATTATAATGCTTGTCCGGTACACTACAGTGTTCGGCGAGAAGTCCACAATGTCGCACAGAATGAAGTTTTTCTGTTTCATATTTGCCACACAATTATTTTTATTGGTCATTTACTGGTCAGCTCGCATTTCATATATAAATATCACACTTCCATCTTCAATTCACGTCTGTGACGGGCTGTCAAAATCAAATTCCAAGGCCACACTGTGCTTCTGTCAGTTATGTCGTTGGTGCATTGGTTAAATTTGGTTTCTAACTTTCTAGACATATGAACCACGTCAAGTTCTACCCAAAATTGGACGACTTGTACCCATTTTCTTCTGGACAACTCTACACATACCTGGACAACTTGTACCCAAATGCTATACAGGAGCGCATGGGAGTGTAGACAATGTTCTGGAGCTGGGAAGTTGGGGGGGGGGGGGGGGGGGGGGGGGGCAGTCAGAGCTTCGGAGCAGGGAAACAGACAATCCGTACATTGTTTTGTCTTCCCGATCCCTGTCCATTTTATTACGCACCCTATTCCCCTGCCCCAGAACTCTTGAGTGGGCTGTCCATTTCCCTGTCTCGAAACTCTGACTTCCTCCCCTTCCCGACCCAGAAAATTGTCTACACCCCCATGCTTCCTCTTTATTATTTGGGTAAGAATTGTCCAGGTATGACCGTATGGGTACGAGTTGTCCAATCGTTGGTTCGAGATGTCCAGAAGAAAATGGGTATGTGTCGTCCAATTTTGAGTACGACTTGACTGGTATGGGTCATAGAGAAGTTGGGTACGAGTTGTCCTGATGGCTGATAGAGGTGCATTTAATTTATGCAAATGCATGTGCATCAACGCCATCAAGCGGCATGTTCACTCTGCTCTTTGATTTTATTCGACAGATGACCCGGACAGAAACCTATTCGGCACACCCATGAAACAGATTGTTGTAAATATTTATTTATATAACTTACACCTGAGTAGGAATTATTTCCTGAGAATGCAGAAGCATGTCCCAAACATATATCTGATATTCGCATACGAGTGTGTATGATTTTTCGTCAAAAGTCGGAAGCTTTCACAATTGTGAAAGCTTCTGACTTTCGAACATCGTCCCTCAAACGTGTCGACTTGGCCAAATTCCAATGCCAACCAACAGGGCAGTATTCGTAGTTCTCGTTCAAAATTAATTCTCTAACCATCTTACCTCCATGTACTTCGATGACCTTTGAGAAGAATCAGTTAGTTCGGAAGCACTAAATAATTATTCAATATTTCGGTATACCACGGTATGATTTTTCAAATATCGCAGTATTTTTTTTATCCAATACCGTCCAAGCCTACTGACACCCCCTTTTGCATTAAGGCTTTCATAACAAGACTGATACAACATAAAACCATGATCACCTAAAATCACCTGTAATTCCATGTGCTTCCACGTTATTTGACATTTATATCTAAATTTGTATTGCAGTGATATACTGTGATAAAGTTACCTTGTTAACTGATGATGGTGAAGAATATTATTGCCTCATAGCAATTTTTGAAAATTTGGGATCAGAAAGAACACTGGACTTACCATTGCATCTGAGAAGCACAACAGTGCTTAACACATTGAAGTCAGCAACATGGGCTGACGAAGAATTTATGTAGCAGACAGTCACTACTGAAATATACAACTTGAGGTAATTAGGGATGCAGTCCCCATTTGTGCATTCAATAAAGGTAAAGATTAGATTCAAGTTTGTTCAAATTGATTCCCCAGGGTAATATTTGGGCTCCCTTTGTTGACCAACCATCACAATGCTTTCATATTTGGTATTCAAAATCTCTAGGAGGGTCAAATTCAAGTCTTTTCAAATCAGGTCCCTGGGATAACATTTGGACTCTCTATTGGAGCACCAAGTTTAACCCTTTACCCAACATAGAGAACATAGAGAATATCAAAATTTGTTATCTTAATTATTATTTTTAAAATTTTACAAAACAATTTAAAAAAAAAACAACATTTCATGTGACCCCCTTACTGGAACAAGCTTCGTGAGCTCGTCCCAAAGAGCTGTAACATATGGTTTTATTGAAATATTTTTTAAAATTCATTTTTTTCAACTGCTCAATTTGCAAATTATGTGGGGACCGATATGGGCGATTTGTTAGGAAAAGGGTTAACTTAGTGCAATATGAAAAAAAAAATGTCGATAGGATCACCGATCCAATGTAGAATTGTGACAGCCCAAAAGTAGGTTTGATCATTATCAACTTATCACCCGGAAACCAGTTGTTTACAATTTACTATGTGAAGGGCAGTCCTTCTCACAAAGTGGGCACTATTGCTCTCGCGCCCGGGAAGGGAACGGGTCGATTCGGCCTTGAGATGATTCGGCCCCGAGTTGATTCGGCCTTGAGTCGATTCAGCCTGAGTCGATTCGGCCCCAAGGTAAGTTGAATGGGATTTTACTTTAGACCATATTGTGAAACTTGACAGATTTCTAGGAAACTTCCATTAACATACTTTCATTTTCTTACTAACCCGACCTGGTAATTATCTATTAGTTTTGATTTTAATACATTTTCTCATAACCGATTGGAAACAAGATGTACTAAAATCGAAACTAATTTTCATTGGGTACACTGATTAGGAACCAGAAGTACTATGAGAATATGGGACTTATGATTTCTGCTATTAATAAGGGTTCGATATTTCGGAATGAAAATTTGTTATAGGCCTACCCGATGGGAATATCAGTTATTACAAAAGATATTCCCATGGAGAATGACAAATGTTCATACCGATTTTCATCCTGGTCTATATGTCTAGTTGTTATTAAAACAGTCCTTCGGAACAGTCTTCAAAGTGAGTACCTACCTGAATGAACTTGGTTTGTTGCGGTCATAACACACACCTACCTGAATGCACTTGGTTTGAAAAGCAATCAGTTCTGGTTTATTTTGTCTGGTGTGTCAGTGAATTCTTTCTTTTCTCACATAACGGATTTTAATTTATTTCACCCGGCCTCGGATATGGTGGATTTTTTATTCTTGGCATAAAAGGTAAATATTATTATTCGTATCAAATAAAAAAGTGAAGAAATTCCTTTTTTTTATCGATTGTTACTTATTTTATAGAAATACATTTAAAATACATTTTTAAACAGTTTATAAGTTTTGTCTAAAAAGTGAGTCGATTGGGTCTGAAAAGTGAGTCGATTCGGCCTAAACTTAGGCCGAATCGACTCGGCCGAATCGACTCAAGGCCGAATTTACCCCGAACCCCCGGGAACACCCGGGGTTTTTATTTTCCGAGTGCAAATTGATGCGCCCATCTACCATACTACAGGAAGACAGCTTGCACATGTCAGTCGAAGTGGTTCGAGCCCGGGAAGGGATTATTCAGTGAGTTGACGCCAGTGGGATGGGCGCATGTCCATACACTGTGTCAATTAAAAAATTGGTTCTCGCCTTCCTACAGATGTTTGCCTACTTGTAAGTATTCAATACATACGTTTTTTCAGGTGTTGAAATTCAATCATCAGTTTAATAATATTTGAAAAGAAAAAAAACGAAATCCACGTGTTCTTGTTGTCATTTTACCAGGGGTCGAAATGTTAAAAAAAATTTACTTGTCACCTATGACAAATAAATGTTTTTTTCACTTCTCACCCATTGAAACCAACTTGAACAAATTGACTTTCGATACATTCGGCCCCCTTTGTGCATTCCACAGATTTTTCCGAGTCAATTCAGGGGTTTTTCGTTACAAATTTACCCAGGACTAAACTCTTTGCAGATGACGCTGAACACGTTGTCTTTCAGCTGTTGTGTAGCTACCCCAGCATCGCATGACGTGTACGCATTAATTTTCAATCCATACCAATGACGTATAAATTTAGTTAAAAATGGAAACAAGTTTTCCACAGAAAACAATAGATGATGACGAGTACGCACAGAATCTCCTCAATATCTATGACGTGTTTGCTTCAAAATAGAAACGAGTTTCCCCCACAAACAAAATGGAAGTGGAAGGTAATTATTGTCAACTGTGCCGATTGTTTCAGATTTTTTTCTGCAATCAGAATTGGCATGTTTGGAAATGATTTCAACAACATAATGAAAGTGTCAATGACACTGTAGCTCAACTTGTCAAGACAAAGACATGTACATGTATAGTATGTGACACAGCAATGACAAACATCTAGGTAATGACCTGATAACAAAGGTACATATAAAGTATTGTAACGGTCTGTACATAAATACTGACCATTGCCTGTAACAAATTATAGGTAAAGTATTGTAAAGGTGGGTGACAGTCAGATGCTAAACTAGAAAAAAATCTTCGAGTCCCAGAGTGGGTCTGACTGAACCCCAAAATATTTGTTCTCATAGCACAGTGATAACAAAGGCACCCCAAAACACACTCATTCCTGTCCCAAGGTGAAAACAAAGGTACCCAAGAAGTTTCGTGAAGATCAGTTCACAAATATGAGCTGTGTAGAAGTTGTGACAAAAAACTGATTGAACCTAATTTCGGTACAAAATGGCCACTGGCAGCCATCTTGAATTTCGGACCGCACCCAGAAACACTCGTTCTCGTCCCAAGGTGATAACAAAGGTACCCAAGTAGTTTTGTGAAGATCGGTTCATAAATACAGCCTCTAGCCCAAGCCGTATTGACATGTGCACTTACAGAGTATAAGTAGCACTGAATAAATCAAAGTTCATCTAATTTGCATAATTTCTGCACGAGAAAAAAGTCTGTACTATATGTGATGTATTCCATGTTACTAAACATTCATATAAAAATTTATTCAAATCAGAACTTTCATACAGAAGTTCTCTACAAAAGACTGATTGCACTAATTTTGGTACAAAATGGCTGCAGGTGGCCATCTTGAATTTTGGCCCAGACCAAAAAACACTTGTTCTCATCCCACGGTGATAACAATGGTACCCAAGAAGTTTCGTAAAGATCGGTTCATAAATACGGCCTCTAGCCTGAGCCGTATAGAAGTTGTGTACAAAAAACTGATTTCGACCTAATTTCGGTACAAAATGGCCACTGGCAGCCATCTTGAATTTTGGGCCGCACCCAGAAACACTCGTTCAAGTCCCAAGGTGATAACAAAGGTACCCAAGACGTTTCGTGAAGATCAGTTCATAAATACAGACTCTAGCCCGAGCCGAATTGACATGTGTACTTACTGTGTGTAAGTAACACTGAAAAAGTCAAAGTTCATCTAATTTGCATAATTTCTGAAAGAGAAAAAAACCTGTATTATATGTGATGTATCCCATGGTATTAAACATTCACACAACAAATTATTCAAATCAGCACTTTCATATGGAGTGCAAAAATCTGATTGCACCAAATTTTGTACAAAATGGCTGCCATCAGCCATCTTGAATTCCAGACTGGACCCCAAAACACTCGTTCTCGTCCCACTGTGATAACAAAGGTACCCAAGGAGTTTCGTAGAGATTGGTTCATAAATACGGCCTCTAGCCCGAGCCATATTGGCATTTGCACTTACAGTGTTGAAAGTAACACCAAAAAACACCAAAGTTACGTCTAATTTGCATAATTTACGCACGAGAAAAAAACCTGTATTGTATGTGATGTATCCCATGGTACTAAACATCCATACAAAAAATTATTCCAATCAGAGCTTTCATATGGAAGTTCTGTACAAAAAACAGATTTCTGCATCGTCGGTACAAAATGGCAGCTGGCAGCCATCTTGAATTTTGGACCACACCCAAAAACACTCGTTCTCGTCCCACAGTCATAACAAAGGTACCCAAGAAGTTTCGTAAAGATCGGTTCATAAATACGGCTTCTAGCCCGAGCCGTATCCAATTGTTGACGGACAGACGGACGACGGGCCATGGCATAAGCTCAAATTTGGCTTCGCCAAAGTTGAGCTAAAAATCCAGCAAGAGGATCACAGATCCAGAAGTCGAGTTTTGACATTAAATTCTGAAAAAATAAGCTATTCATAGTAACAGTTACTTTGACTTTGGCATCCCAGACTCTGAAATCACTAGGTGTCTTCCCTTCCTATAAGGTAACCTCTGGTATAAGTTTGGTAAAGGTGCATCAAACAGAACTAAAGTTATTGCCCGGAAACCAATTTGTCACAAAATATTCTATTTATAGTAACAGTGACCTTGATCTTGGGGCGCGAGACTCTGAAATCAATATGTGTCTTCCTTTCCGATAGGATAACCTCTGGTATAATTTTGGCAAAGGTGCATCAAATAGAACTAAAGTTATTGCCCGGAAACCAATTTGTCACAAAATATTCTATTTATAGTAACAGTGACCTTGACCTTCGAGTCCCAGACTCCGAAATCAATAGGTGTCTTCCCTTCCTATAGGGTGATCTCTGGTATAAGTTTGGTAAATGTGCGTCAAATAGAACTAAAGTTATTGCCCGGAAACCAATTTGTCATAAAATATTCTATTTATAGTAACAGTGACCTTGGCCTTGGAGTCCCAGACTCCAAAATCAATAGGTATCTTCCCTTCCTGTAGGGTAACCTCTGGTATAAGTTTGGTGAAGGTGCATCAAATAGAACTAAAGTTATTGCCCGGAAACCATTTGTTTACGCCTGCCACCCGCCCGTCATTTCATCAAACTATATGTCAAGTTTGACTTCGTCAAAACTCGACTAAAAAGTCATGGCAAAAATACACTTGTCGCCCAAGACAAGTGAATTTATTTTTTGGCTGTTGCCGGTAGAAATTACTTGTCGGCGACAAGTAGACAAGCGTTTTTTCAACCCCTCGAAACTGGGGTGGGGGGGGTGGGGGGGGGAGCGGAGGGGAGTGGAGGGGCACTAATGTGCTTTCTGGTACTGATATTTTTCACCAATGGGCTCTCATTTTGAGGCAGAGATGTTTTCGTTTCGGGAAGAGGAAGAGGGGGAGGGGACAACAACAGTATATCTATAACAATAATATATAATACATTATCCAAGAAAAGGCATTAAAAATGAAATCTCCCTACCATTGGAAAATTGCATAAACATGGCATAACAAAGCCTGACTAGAGTTGCTCCTCTCCTGCACGAAAATCACATTGCAGTTGGTCCCCAATGGTGATGTGTCATTGCGAGAGCAAATAGCTCCCGTGATTGATTTTGCGAGAGCAATTTTTCACTCCCGGTGCAATATATTCATGAGAAGGACTGGAAGGGTCACTGTGACCTTGACCTTGTGAATCCAAAATAAATTCCAAAATAAAATGCCAACCAACTTATGAAGTTTCATGAACGTGGTGGAACCATTGTCAAATTATCATCTGGAAACCAATTGTTTTTAATTTATGTTCAAGGTCACTGTGACCTTGACCTTTGACCTAGCAAGTCCAAAATAAACAGGGAGCGTCCACTCACCAAGGCCAACCTACCTATGAAGTTTCATGAATGTGGGTCAAGCCGTTAACAAGTTATCATTTGGAAACCAACTGTTTATGATTTAGTATGTTCAAGGTCACTGTGACCTTCACCGTTGACGTAGTGAGTCCAAAATACATAGGGTTCTTCCTCTCACCGAAGCCAACATATCTATGAAGTTTCATGAATGTGGGTCGAACCATTATCAAGTTATCGTCCGGAAACCAATTGTTTACAAGCCCGCCTGCCATTCGCCAAACTATGTCATGTTTGACTTTGTCACAACTCGACTAAAAAGAAAAGCCTGCTCCAGCTGCCAAGGCACCAGCTCTGGCAAAATCAAGGGGGGAGCTAAGTAAAGGGTCTGCTGTTGCCCCGATATTAGTGAAATCCACTGGTAGCAGGGGAGGGAGACAGCAGAGGAGTACCACAGTGGGGTGGCCTTACCGAGTAATGAGGTGGTCAGACCAGAAGTCAAACGGAAATTATTAGGAAGATTGTCAGAACCACCCTCAAAGGCAAGGGCCACGTGGGAGCATGTTGCTCCTATTGGTTCTCAAATACGACCCATGGGAAGGGCCGGTCAGGGGTTAGCAGTAACCAAACCTCTTCAGCCCAAGTAATTAGTCCTCAGCAATGGCAATTACCGATGAGTTGCCGAGGGATTTTAGATGTTTCCTCGGCAGTATTTACGCTGAGGACAATTTGAGTCACGGCAGTAATGACGATTAAAAACAGAGTACAACAATAGAAGAGGAGTAGGCCAAGCAAATTTCTCATCGTTCTTGAACATGTTTGTGGCCTTTATGTGGATATACTGGAGTGCATGTGGCACAATATTATACACCTTTGAGATATTTCTTTAAAATGTGAGTTTATTACCCAGAAAAAACATACAACATCTCTAAGACGCACCCAGTCGTACGTCCGAGAACACATACAGGCACACAGTGCTTCCCCAGTAGTTATTTACATGAAATAGTCATTTTGTAAAAATTGCCGAGGAAACTCATTTATCGTGGGCAAAGTTTTTGCCGGGGGAATTTTTGCTAATTACAGGGGCTTGCTCTTTTGCACAGTCCTGGGTTGGGCCAGACTCAGCCGTCACTGGCCCAATTAGACCTGGCAGAGTCCTCCTGCATCTGGAGGCGCCCAGTGCTAGCCAAGGCCATGAGAAGAGAGTGTTGGAGGGAATTGATTCCCACTTCACTCCAACTGAATCTGGCATGTTGGTGGGGGACTGGTGGAGAAAAGGGTCGAGCCCGGGGAGCATTGGGGCAGGGGCCTTTGATAGGCCACAGGAACCCTATGTGATCCACATGGTGGGTGGAGTGGATGTGGCATGTGACCCAGAGGATTACCCTTCTGCAGTCAACTTTTACCCCTGTTATAAGGTAACAGTGGGAGTGCACCCAAGTAAGTACCACTTGCTGAGTCAACACGGGGTTTCCCAGGTTTGAACAGTTGGTGCGAAGTCCAGGTGTGGTGGCGGTTGGGGAGATCGGTATTGACCGGATGCCGAGAGGGAGGTCAAACAGGATGACATTTTCTGCAACCTCCTGGCTCTCGTCAGGCACCTCAAAAAGCCTATTATCCTGCATGTACGTGGTCCACAGGGAGAGATCCTATGGACCTTGATGCAGGGTAGGGGGCATTGGCACATGTAATAGGAGGTACGGATGTAGATCAGTCCCTGCAGCTCCACTGTTTCAAGGATCTGCCACGCATGGTGAAAGCCTGGGAAGCCCACAGGCCTAATACCTACTTTAGAGTGAACAGAGATTGTGTTGATTTCACAGAGGTGCAGCAGGAAGGAATTAGGAGTATTCCAAGGAATAGGCTCCTGTTGGAAACGGATGCCCCTTACTTTGGTATGGGGAATGGGCCATCCACGCCAGTCCTTATTGGGAGATACCCAGGCTATTGGCGACTATCCGTGGGGAACCAGTGGAGGAAGTGTTGGCCTTTACAACTAGGAATGCCCACTGTTGTTTGGGATTTTACCCCCATCACCCTAGACAAGAAACTGTAAAGCACCATTTCCGGGCAGTGCAGGAGGTGGAGAATACTAAAAATTGTTAGGCTGGCAACCTGAGGATTAACCCTTGAGTCAATTTTTATTCATACCTTATCCATCCACTGTCAAAGGGCATATTCAAAAATTGATTAAGATAGTATTCATTGAGGGCTCCTCTCATCAACCGGGATTCAACCCAGTGGTAGAGCGGGAGTCATGCTCTCATTTAGGCATTTTTCGGGATCTTTAATTTGATACATGTTTGGACCACCTCGTTTGGTATAGGGGATCAGAAGATCAAACTCTTAAATTTTGAGCGCACTCTTCTTTCCTGACTCCCCGGAACTATACTCCATGTCAGTCAGGTTCCTGAAAGTTTTCTTTGGTATAATAACCTTTGGCTTTTCGAATAAAACGGGGAAGAGTGTTGTAGAATTGCTATATATTCCCATTCGAGTGATGTGATCGGAGACAGTCTGTGAACCAGGAAAGCCTTACAGGACTCTCCGGAACCTGTTCCAGCTGTGAAGACGAGTTCCACCACTCTGAGGCCTCATGTGACCGAGATTAGCCAATTGGAAGGAAGAATTACATAAGACCAGCGTCTGTCTCTTTCCTAATAAACTCTAAACCACGAGGTTGGAAATTGTCAACTAGAAGGTTAATTTAGTGTATTTGCCAAGAATAATTGGTAAGATCTTAGTTATTTTTACCGCAATGTTTCTAAAGTAGAAATACCCCACAGCCAAATCTACTTTAAAAGTAAGTCTTGCCATGATCAGTAAGTCTGTCACTGTGGTATAAGGGTGAACAGAAGTCCATCATGTGGAGCCAAGAACCAACTAGAACTATCACTGAAGGTGATTAATACCCCCGCTTTGGGTTTTTAGAGGAATGCACTTCTGATCATGTAGGCGAAGGCCATAAGGAAATTGATTGATAAATGTAGGAGGAGTTGCGCACACAAGAATTTCATGAAGAAACCCATATTAAATCAAAGTTCAAGAGAGATAACCTGGTTAAAATTGTTGCAGATCAAACATTTTGGAATATGCGCATGTTCACTTAGTAGTGATGATGTTTGAAAGGTTTCTTCAAAATCGGTTCTTTAATGTAGGAGGAGTTGCGCACACAAGAATTTGTTCGGACGGAAAGACATACGGACGGACGTACGGATGGACGTACGGATGTACGGACGGACGTACAGGGCGAATCCTATATAGTCCCCACTTCTTCAAAAGCGGGGGTATAATAAAGGTTTTTAGGAGAAGGGTAATGGAGTGAGGTGGTGGAATTGGTTAATATTTTGGCCTGAAAGTATACCTCAGTTGAAGATAAGGCTTTTACAGATTCTAAATATATGACCCAAGTTCAAGATCTGTAAAACTATCAATGCAAGTATAGTGATGAGTAGAAATTTTCCAAGAGCTGTTGTTGACACCGATACATTGTAGCATTGTAAGATGGATGTACAGCAGTACAGCACAGCATTCTCTAGGCCTGGTAACAATGTTGTCAGTTTTCTGGCATTCCCAATTCTTTCAAAACAACATACCCAGTTTTGTTTTCTAGTATAAGGTTGGTTTGTCTTTACATTATACTATTGAGTACTATCCTGCCCAAAAGCTCGATATTAACGCTTAACCTGCTGAGTATTTTCTAGATATTTTTCATCAACTCTACTCATGGCTGCTTTTAAGCAGCCGCCATGACTAGATTTGATGAAAAATTAACACAAATGTAACACAAGAGGCCCCAGGGGGCCTGAGGGTGCGCAGCTGACATGGTAGCCTAAATATCAACCCAGAGAATGGAAATAACAAGTTGCAACTGCTCCTCCTAAGAAAAGCTAATACCCAATATATCCAAAGATTCTGACCAGTGGATCTAAAAAAAAAGATTTTTAAAGAATATTTCTCATATCGAACTGAGTTATAATTCCCACAGGGAGCCCATATATGAAGCCAGGGACTTGGCTTTAACAAACTTGAATCTCATCCCCCCCCCCCCCCCCCCCCCTACACACACACCCCAAGGATGCTGCACACCACATATCAAAACATTCCAACTGCTGGATCTGAAGAAGATTTTTTAAGAAAATTCCTCATTTCGAACTAAGTTACAATTCAAGCTCCCACAGTGAGCCCAAATATGGACCTAGGGACACGGCTTGGACAAACTTGAATCTCACCCCCCTAAGGATGCTGCATACCAAATATCAAAACATTCCGACTGCTGGATCTGAAGAAGATTTTTAAAGAAAATTCCTCATTTTGAACTAAGTTATCATTTGGGCTCCCAAAGTGAGCCCAAGAATGGACGTAGGGACATGGCTTGAACAAACTTGAATCTCACCCGCCCCTAAGGATACTGCATATCAAATATCAAAACATTCCGACTGCTGGATCTGAAGAAGATTTTAAAAGAAAATTCCTCATTTTGAACTAAGTTATAATTTGAGCTCCCAGTGCCTCCCACAGTGAGCCCAAATATGAACCCAGGGACTTGGCTTGAACAAAATTGATTCTCCCCCCCCCCCCCCCCCCCCCCAAAGCATGGTGCATACCCAATATCAAAAGATTCTGCATGCTGGATCTTGAGAAGAAGATTTTCAAAGAAATTTGCCTGACCCCCCCCCCCCCCCCCCCCCCCCACCTTAAGCATGGTGCATACCCAATATCAAAAGATTCTGCCTGCTCAATCTTGATTAGATTTTCAAAGAAATTTGCCTGAAATGCACTAAGTTCAAATTTGGGCTCCTGTACTGAGCCCAAATATAAACCCAGGGGGCTGATTTAAACAAACTTAAATCAGATCGACCCCACACTGTTGCATGCCAAATATCAAAACATTCTGCATGCAGAAACTGGAGAAGATTTTTTAAGAAATTTGCCTGAAATGCACCAAGTTCAAATTCGGGCTTCTATAGTGAGCCCAAATATGAATCCAGGGGGGCCGATTTGAACAAACGTGAATCAGATCCACCCCACAATGTTGCATACCAAATATCAAAGATTCTGCCTGCTGGTTCTGGAGAAGAAGATTTTTAAAGACATTTGTCTGAAATGCACTAAGTTCGAATTCGATCTTCTATAATAGAGAGCCCAAATAAGAATCCAGGGGGCCGATTTCAACAAACTTGAATCAGATCCACCCCACAATGCTACATATTAAATATCAAAAGATTCTGGAAGATTTTTTAAGAAATTTGCCTGAAATGCACTAAGTTCGAAATCGGGCTCCTATACTGAGCCCAAATATGAACCCAGGGGGCCGATTTGAACAAACTTGAATCAGATCCACCCTACAATGTTGCATACCAAATATCAAAAGATTCTGCCTGCTGGATCGGGAGAAGAAGATTTTTTAATGTTTTTCCCATTGCCTGCAGTGTTAAAAAGTGTTGACTCGGCACTTTTTCAAAGTCCCGAAATTGTACCCTATGATAAAAACCGATGGCAATTTTTTTTACCAATTCTTTCTGTTGGTCCTAAGGAAGCTTCACACCAGATAAAATTTCTCGGTGCTGTGCAGTTTTAGAGATATGGGCGTTTTAAATTTTTTTTCTATTTTAGCTCCTGCGGTTCTCACGGGGCTGCAGGAAAAAATGTTTTGGCATAAATCAAGTACTTATAACCCAATAATACCTCATATTAAATTTGGTTCAAAATGGCCTCTGGGTTCAGAAAGTAGAAATTTTGGGCGGGGCAAAAATTCTTGCCCCTCTCAGAACAAAGGTAAATATTGTCCGTCAAACTTCTCTTGAATAAACTTGAGTGTACACCTCAACTGGAAGCTGCATACCAAATATCAAGTCTCTGCTATGGCTGGTTCATGAGAAGATTTTTTTAAATTTTGTGCATTTTGGCCCCCACTCCACTCCACAATATGAGCAGTAATCTAATTTGAAGAAAAACCCAAATGCCCCTATATAACTACTACTCATGTGAATTTTCATTGAACTGCAGCCAGTGGCTTGGGAGAAAATGACCCAACCACCACCTTCACGACGTACGACGGACGACAGACAAAAAGTGATCAGAATAGCTCACCCTGACTTTCAGTTAGGTGAGCTAACAAGGAATCATTGGTGAAAAAATCCATTCAATTTACACGGGGGAAATACAATTAAATGTGCCTTATTTCAGTAACAAGAGAAAACCATGTGCTGGGCAGCATGCAAAGAGTTAACATCATTGTTTTATCCTGCTAAAGAGAAAACTGATCATCATATTCAGCAATGTCAACTTCATTTATCTGGGAGCTTTTCACTACTTCCAATATCAAGCTAATGAGTTTGCTGAGTGTCAACTGTGTAAGAAGGGTATCAGAAGGGGACCACCGGTTTGTCTGCCGGTTTGTCTGCCGAAGAAGTTCAGCACCACTCCATTACATAAACACCTTCAAGCTAAACACTCCCATGCATATGGGCAAAAAAAGAGAAAAGCAGTTATTGAAAAGGAGCAGTTGGAGACTCTTGGGAGTCAAAGGCCCACCTCTAAAACAGAGAAAGCTTGTTGCCATGGGACATCAACTGAGTATGAAGGAATGTCTTGAGCAGAAGAAAATATGGGACATCAGTGATAAGAAAGCAATATCTATTCATCAGAAAATAATGAAGATGACAGCAGACTCATTCTCAATAGAAGGGTGCGAATAGTGTCGCCGGGATGTGCCTGCAAAATGCTTTGCAAAATGATTTCCAATTTATGGTGGTTTTATACAGTGGTTGTAAAAAGCTAGCATAATTTCCCGAAAGTATAAATTTTATAGAAAATTTCCTTTCTTATTATACCTACCGAAATTGTTTACTACAGGCTTGCACTACAGTGGAAGAACCTAACTCGGATAAAATACTCTCTATTTAATCTTTCCCAAGATTTGGGAAAAAAAAGTGGTGTAAAAACACCACGAAAAAATAAGCTAAAACTGGGTCGAGTGCAGTATGGGATGCTCTTCCATTGTACAAATCCACGACTTCCGTAAAACAGTGCGCAATGCATCAATTCGTCATTCTTTTGATTCCGAACAACACTGGAGTTATGTTATCAGCGGGGAGGAAGGATTCTTACCCAAATAAGAAGACGGGAGGGCCTCCATGTAAACAATTTCGGTAGGTATAATAAGAAAGGAAATTTACTATAAAATTTATACTTCTTATCAACCTACCTCAATTGTTTACTACAGGCTGAATAGACAAAAGACTGGAGGGAATCGCATAACCAACCCACACATAACTCCATAGCACTGGGACCGTGAACAGAGGAAGCGATCCCTTGGCCTATCAAACCATAGCATCACAAACATTAGAAAAGACAATGAAAGATGAGGCGTATGGTGAAGTGCGACACACAGACAGAAAAGGGCAGTAACAGGACAAAGCTGGAACTGACCCTGAAAAAAGCTGAAAGGCTGGGATAGACAACAGGCTGAGCCGAAGAAAGAGGGGCCCCAAGGACCAAGGTCCTCTATCGGCTCCTGCAACTGTCTCAGATAAAAGGAGAAGGTAGCATTTCTCCAGAAGGCTGCCAGAATAACATCCGTCATCCGACAACATGACAGAGTTATTAAAAGAGGAAGACAATGCACGCACCTCGTGGCAGAAAAAACAATTGGGAATATAATCACCAGTAGCTAGACGAGCGGAAGCTGCACGAATAGCAAGACAAATCCATCAAGAAATGGATGCAGGAGAGATCTGGCATGTGAGAGAACGCATATTCATCCAGGATAAAGGCGTGAACACCCCCCACCCCCAAGCAGAGCAGCGCCCAAGAAAGTGACCATCTTGGAGGAAACTGCAAATTCCTAGGCCTTTTCAAGGAAAAGAGCTGAACAAGCTTGGAGAGGCAAGAATGAGTGTCGAAACAATGCGGTATCACATATGAAAAAATGGCTCCGAAGCATGGACATGTACCCATTGCTGGAGACCCCCAGAAACAAACATATACCAGAAACTCTGCAAGTGGATCGAAGGAGTGACAGAAGCAACAGATCGCACACCATCGACAGAAGAACCTTCCACTTAGCCAACAGAGGCTAAACCAGTGGAGTGAGTGCCTCCTTGAAGAAGAAAAGCAACTCCACTGCGTGTCTCGAAAAACCACTACGGAGGAGACAGGACCCGATAAAAGACATGTGCGAAGGCACAATGAAGTCGGGTCAACGTAAAACCTCCTCGGGTGACTTTGGCAAAGAAAGTCGCGAGGTAGAGGGAGACATGCCGGAAGCGCCGCTAACAGAGAGCGGAGCAGATTGATCCACAACCACCGAGGTGACGGGTGTGATCGAAAGGATTCAACGACTACAGGTTCATATCTGGGCGAGAACCTGAGGCGGAATCGGAACCGGTAGGAAGGCGTAGCCACAAGACCATCCCAAAGGAGGGCCAGAGCGTCCAAGGCGAAAGCCAGAGCATCTGGACACGGGGACACAAAAGTGTCCACTGGATGGTTCCAACGAGTCGCAAGAGATCGATGGAACCTGCCATGTGGAGCATCCACCTGGTGGAAATGACCCTGCCCCGATGGGATAGGGAGTCGGCTAGGACGTTCAGACAACCGGAAATGTGACGAACAGCCACCCTGGCGTGGACATCCTGAGCGAGCAGTAGAAGATCCCGAGCCAATTCGTACATTGGAACAGAGTGTGTGCCGCCCTGGTTCCGAATGTAAGCAACCACCATCGAATGGTCAGACAACAGAAGGACCTGGCAATTCGACAGGTGAGGGATCCACTGCCTGAAACTCAGAAGAGCAAGAAGCTCCTTCTGGTTGATGTGTAGAGCTGCATGATCCTGGTCCCACATCCCGTGAATGGAAAGACCTAGAGGATCCAACGTCGCACCCCATCCGAGATTGCTGGCATCTGCCGTCAGAATGCGATCGGATGTGGGTAAGTCCAACGGAACACCCTGCGAAAGCCAATGGACATCCGCCCAGAGGAGAAGGTGAGGATAAAGATATTCTGGAAACTGAAGCACCAGATCCAGAAAATCTACATTCGGCCTCCAACGACTGAGCAGAAAGTGTTGGAGAGGTCTGACATGCAGCCGACCTAGAGGAATGAGATCTGTCACCGAACAGCAGAGACCGAATAGCCGGAGAATACTCCGAGTCGTCGCGGAAGTGGACTGGGACAGAGTCAGAGCAAAAGCTGAGAGAATCACAGCCTTGGCCTGGGGAACCGCCACCAAATTGAATTGTGTGCAGAAAGCCATTCCCAGATGATAAAACGACTGAGAAGGGACCAGGTCTGACTTCTCTTCGTTGACTCTGAAACCTAGCGACGTGAGCAAGCTCAACAGAGTGGCGACATCCGACTCCAGTAAGGCAGCATTGGAATGCCCCTGGAGGATATCGTCCAGATATGCCGAAGTAGTCACCCTGGACTGTGTGCGATGGAAAGCTATCACATGCGACATCAGTCTGGTGAAGGCCCAAGGAACGAATGGCCTTTAACTGGTAAACTCGCCCCAGAAAACGAACCTGAGATACTTCCGTAATACCCAATGAATCGGAACGTGAAAGTAAGCGTCTCGCAGATCGAAGCTGGAAGCGAAATCTCCCTGGTGAATTGAACGGAGGACCGACCTGAAAGTCTCCATGTCGAACTTGGGAGCAATGATAGACTGGTTCAGGAAACTCAGATCGATAACCGGTCGGAGTCGGCCATCCTTCTTCGGCACCAAGAACAGGCGGGAATAGAAACCCACTGACCTAATGTTCTTGATGACCTCAATCGCCCCCGTTGTCAGGAGATTGTCTATCTCCGTGGACAAAAGTTCCCAACGTAAAATGTCTGAAGGAACTGTGGTTGGAAGAGGCACCCTGGACAGAGTGGGGTGCCTTCGGAAGGATATTCGCAGCCCAGACCAAACAACATCTAACACCCAAGGATCGGATGTGATGGTGGCCCAATGGTCTGCGAATTCTGCTATCCTTCCTCCAGCCTGGGATGAGTCGAGGTGAGGACCTTCATTTCGAACCCCGACGAGGCTCGCGAGAGGCGAAAACTCCTCCTCTACTGAATGAAGAATCCTGGGACTTCCCTCAAGACTGCCGATGCTTACCCTTACCCCTTGAGTAAGAAGTAGAAGCAGAGGCAGAAGGATCAGCCCCTTTGCTTCACAGAGGAAGCAGAGGGTACTTGTTAGGCTTGGAACGGCCTGTGCCTACCCTAGAAGGCTGATCAAGCTGAAGAAATAGCAGCTGATCTTTGGAATGATGTAGGACGTCATCCCGGACCGTCAACACAGAACCATGGAAAAGTTGCGGACCTGCCAAAGAAGCAGATTGAAGAGTGGCGCACTGCTGCTCAGGAAGGGATCGGCCTGTGTCCAGCACAGAGTCCCTTCGAACTAATTCCAGATTCGACGTGTTACAGGCATGAGTGTGAGTAAGATGCATGAGCGCCTTGGACAGCACACGCAACGGAGCCTGTACCTCGTCAAACTTATCTGGGGGCAGATAAGCAGCTAAAGCTGAGACGACGTGATCGGAGAGAGAAAGCATACCAAGCATCTCTCTCGATAAGCCCAATGTGGACACCCAGAGTCATCATCGGAATGACGGCAGACTTGGACTTGGAAAGCCCGAGGGAATTGGAGTGCTGATCCAAAAACCGTCAAAGTCTGGTAGACCGACGGATTGGCGGCATCGTAGGAACGATAATGCGCCGGAGGCAAAAAAGTTGTCAGCCCTGGTGAAGAACAGAGCCTTCATAGCCTTGGAACTAAGCTAAGAGTCCAAGGCTGAAAATGCTTCAACCAACTGTACCGACTGGCACGGTCGAAGACGCCCAGAAGCGTGTTGCTCCATAGGCTGTTGGCGCGCGACCGATGATTGCGGCCTGGCTGACACTGTCGACTGGTTAGATGGTTTGCGATCCGGAAGGAACCCAAACACAAAATCAAGAGCTGCCCCCAAGTCCAAAGACTGCTGGCTCTCGACATCAAGCATGTCTGACTCTTCCCCTGAGTCGGAAGACACATAGCCCATTGTGGGCAAACCAGCCGATGCCTCCCATGGTGTCGGAACACCAGGGGGATCAGAAAGCGGCCTGTTTCCAATCCCGGGAGGCGGCGCCATAGGGGGCGCCTGGAAACCACTCGCTGCCTCGCTGGAAGCAACGTGAAGGCTCTTTGACAGAACCTGAGTGAGTAAGGAGAGGGCCTCCCTAAACTCACTGCCCGAACTGGCCGGTTCAACAGGGGAACGAACCGGCAAAGTGGCTTCACCTCTGACCCTCTTAACCAGCGAAGGGTCACGATCCTCCAAAACACCCGACGTGGGACGACGGGCGGGAGCCAAAACGTCTGAAGGCAGACGTGTATAGGGGTGTGACACACCCCGAGGATTAACATAGCGGGAACTCGTGAGAGTCACTGCGGATCTCTGCAGGACAGAAGATCCAGAATGCACAAAAGACGTTGGTCCCCCAAAACTGGTCGTGTGGCCAGAATGAGTGGACGGAAACGCCACGGAGTTCATAGTGTCCCACTAAGAACATCCGAATCCAATGACAACTGTGGTGCTCGACGGCGCAGAGACCACAGTAGAGGGTCTGGCCAGCAGCCACTTCCAACTTCGCCGAGTTGAAGTCAGGGAAGGCTGAGGCCGATACCCCCACGTCTACACAACCAGACACCGCAGCAGACCACTGCAGGTATAAAACTACTGTGCTCAATGAGAGGACACAATAGGGGGTTCAGTCGGCAGCCCCATCAGACTTCGCCGAGTGGAAGTCGGGGAAGGCTGAGGCCGATACCCCACAACCACACTACAGACATCCCTGCAGACCCTGGCAGGGATAAAAATGGTGCCCAATGACATTGTAGACGGAACAGCAGTAGCGGCAGATAGGATGGGAGCTGTTGGAACTGCCGGAAAAGCGGAGAGAGCCATCAAGCTCGGCCTCCAAAGGAGGAGTCACAACCCTAGTGACAGCCCCAGATGTCGACTGGAGATGGCGCATAGTCCCGGAACCAGGCATCTCTTCACCAGAAATCCAACAGCTCCCGCAGTATCCACCACGGTAAAAAACTGCACATTCCCCACAGAAGGGGAATAACTCTCACCAGACATGGTCGAGTCGGGAAGCCCTGAAACGACAGCGTTCCCCACCCCCCGCTGGTGTGGGAGGAGCTGCACATCCCCCACAGAGGGGGAGCAATTTTCACCAGATGTGGTCGAATCGGGAGACCCCGAAACGATAACGTTCCCCACCCCCCGCGGGAGCGGGAGGAGATGCACATCCCCAACGGAGGGGGTAAACTCACACCAGACGTGGTCGAGTCGGGACGCTCCCGAAACGACAGCGTTCCACACCACCCGCGGGTGCGGAAGAAACGGCCACGAGAATGCACCAAGGCGAGGACAAAAGGAATTGCCCTAAAGGAACCGAACTGGAAATAACAGAGGTGAGAGCAGTAGAAGAAAAAGGTGAACTCAACAGAAACAAAAAGTAGAACACCTTCAACTACGGGAGAAGGTGGCAGAAAAAAAATGGTGGGTACATGACAGAACCCAGACGGTCGACAGGGACCGAAAAAACAGAAATTCAGCCCTCAACAGAGTGAAGAAATCCTGTCCAGACAGTCCCAGATTTACAGTCACTGAGGGTCGAAAGGGGCTTGTTCCCCATACCGCCCCTGCACGCCTTCGGCGCGTTAAACCATTCCATTCGCAGGTCACAGTGGTCTCTCAAGACAGGTGGTCTCTCATAGCAGGTCCATTATAGAGTAAAACCAATCGGTGCCTGGCAGATGTGGTCTCTCAAGACAGGTTTTACTGTATTTATACAAGAGGCCCCAAGTGGCCTGAGGGCGCTCACCTGACATGGTAGCCTAAATTTATATCAACCCAGAGAATTGATTTCAACAAGTTGCATCTGCTCCTCCTAAGAAAAGCTGAAACCAAATATCCAAAGATTCTGACCAGTGGATCTAAAAAAAAAAGATTTTTAAAGAATATTCCTCATATTGAACTAAGTTATAATTCAGGCTCCCACAGGGAGCCCATATATGAACCCAGGGACTTGGCTTTAACAAACCTGAATCTCACCCCCCTAAGGATGCTGCACACCAAATATCAAAACATTCCGACTGCTGGATCTGAAGAAGAAGATTTTTAAAGAAAAGTCCTCATTTTGAACTAAGTTACAATTCGAGCTCCCACAGTGAGTCCAAATATGGACCTAGGGACATGGCTGAAGAAGAAGATTTTTAAAGATAAGTCCTCATTTTGAACTAAGTTACAATTCGAGCTCCCACAGTGAGCCCAAATATGAACCCAGGGACTTGGCTTGAACAAACTTGAATCTCACCCCCCTAAGCATGGTGTATACCCAATATCAGAAGATTCTACCTGCTGGATCTTGAGAAGAAGATTTTCAAAGAAATTTGCCTGAAATGCACTAAGTTAAAATTTGGGCTCCTATACGGAGCCCAAATATAAACCCAGGGGGCTGATTTGAACAAACTTGAATCAGATCCACCCCACAATGTTGCTTACCAAATATCAAAAGATTCTGCCTGCTGGATCTGGAGAAGATTTTTTAAGAAATATGCCTGAAATGCACTAAGTTAAAATTTGGGCTCCTATACGGAGTCCAAATATAAACCCAGGGGGCTGATTTGAACAAACTTGAATCAGATCCACCCCACAATGTTGCTTACCAAATATGAAAAGATTCTGAAGCTGGAGAAGAAGATTTTTTAAGAAATTTGCCTGAAATGCACTAAGTTCGAATTCGAGCTTCTATAGTGAGCCCAAATATGAATCTAGGAAGCCGATTTGAACAAACTTGAATCAGATCCACCCCACAATGTTGCATACCAAATATCAAAAGATTCTGCCTGCTGGATCTGGAGAAGATTTTTTAATAAATTTGCCCAAAATGCACTAAGTCCGAATTCGGGCTTCTATATTAAGCCCAAAAATGAATCCAGGGGGCCGATTTGAACAAACTTGAATCAGATCCACCCCGCAATGTTGCATACCAAATATCAAAAGATTCTGCCTGCTGTATCTGGAGAAGATTTTTGAAGAAATTTGCCTGAAATGCACTTAAAGTTTGAATTCGAGCTTCTATAGTGAGCCCAAATATGAATCCAGGGGGCCGATTTGAACAAGCTTGAATCAGATCCACCCCGCAATGTTGCATACCAAATATCAAAAGATTCTGCCTGCTGGATCCGGAGAAGAAGATTTTTTAAGAAATATGCCTGAAATGCACTAAGTTAAAATTTGGGCTCCTATACTGAGCCCAAATATAAACCCAGGGGGCAGATTTGAACAAACTTGAATCAGATCCACCCCACAATGTTGCTTACCAAATATGAAAAGATTCTGAAGCTGGATCTGGAGAAGAAGATTTTTTAAGAAATTTGCCTGAAATGCACTAAGTTCGAATTCGAGCTTCTATAGTAAGCCCAAATATGAATCTAGGGAGCCGATTTGAACAAATTTGCATCAGATCCATCCCACAATGTTGCATACCAAATATCAAAAGATTCTGCCTGCTGGATCTGGATGAAGAAAATTTTTTAAGAAATTTACCTGAAATGCACTAAGTTCGAATTCGAGCTTCTATAGTGAGCCCAAATATGAATCTAGGAAGCCGATTTGAACAAACTTGAATCAGATCCACCCCACAATGTTGCATACCAAATATCAAAAGATTCTACCTGCTGGATCTGGAGAAGATTTTTTAATAAATTTGCTTGAAAAGCACTAAGTTCAAATTTGGCCTCCTATACTGAGCCCAAATATAAACCCAGGGGTCCGATTTGAACAAACTTGAATCAGATCCACCCCACAATGTTGCTTACCAAATATGAAAAGATTCTGCCTGCTGGATCTGGAGAAGAAGATTTTTTAAGAAATTTGCATGAAATGCACTAAGTTCAAATTCGAGCTTCTATAGTGAGCCCAAATATGAATCTAGGAAGCCGATTTGAACAAACTTGAATCAGATCCACCCCACAATGTTGCATACCAAATATCAAAAGATTCTGCCTGCTGGATCTGGAGAAGAAGATTTTTTAAGAAATTTGCCTAAATGCACGAAGTTCGAAATCGGGCTGCTATACTGAGCCCAAATATGAACCCAGGGAGCCGATTTGAACAAACTTGAATCAGATCCACCCTACAATGTTGCATACCAAATAGCAAAAGATTCTTCCTGCTGGATCTGGAGAAGATTTTTTAAGAAATTTGCCTGAAATGCACTAAGTTCGAATTCGAGCTTCTATAGTGAGCCCAAATATGAATCTAGGAAGCCGATTTGAACAAACTTGAATCAGATCCACCCCACAATGTTGCATACCAAATATCAAAAGATTCTACCTGCTGGATCTGGAGAAGATTTTTTAATAAATTTGCTTGAAAAGCACTAAGTTCAAATTTGGCCTCCTATACTGAGCCCAAATATAAACCCAGGGGTCCGATTTGAACAAACTTGAATCAGATCCACCCCACAATGTTGCTTACCAAATATGAAAAGATTCTGCCTGCTGGATCTGGAGAAGAAGATTTTTTAAGAAATTTGCCTGAAATGCACTAAGTTCGAATTCGGGCTTCTATAGTAAGCCCAAATATGAATCCAGGGGGCCGATTTGAACAAACTTGAATCAGATCTACCCCGCAACGTTGCATACCAAATAGCAAAAGATTCTTCCTGCTGGATCTGGAGAAGATTTTTTAAGAAATTTGCCTGAAATGCACTAAGTTCGAAATCGGGCTCCTATACTGAGCCCAAATATTAACCCAGGGGGCCGATTTGAACAATCTTGAATCAGATCCACCCCACAATGTTGCTTACCAAATATGAAAAGATTCTGCCTGCTGGATCTGGAGAAGAAGATTTTTTAAGAAATTTGCCTGAAATGCACTAAGTTCGAATTCGGGCTTCTATAGTAAGCCCAAATATGAATCCAGGGGGCCGATTTGAACAAACTTGAATCAGATCTACCCCGCAACGTTGCATACCAAATATCAAAAGATTCTGCCTGCTGGATCTGGAGAAGATTTTTGAAGAAATTTGCCTGAAATGCACTAAATTCGAATTCGAGCTCCTATAGTGAGCCCAAATATGAATCTAGGGAGCCGATTTGAACAAACTTGAATCAGATCCACCCTACAATGTTGCATACCAAATATCAAAAGATTCTGCCTGCTGGATCTGGAGAAGAAGATTTTCAAAGAAATTTGCCTGAAATGCAGTAAGTTCAAATTTGGGCTCCTATACTGAGCCCAAATATAAACCCAGGGGGCCGATTTGAACAAACTTGAATCAGATCCACCCCACAATGTTGCATACCAAATATCAAAAGATTCTGCCTGCTGGATCTGGAGAAGATTTTTTAAGAAATTTGCCTGAAATGCACTAAGTTCGAAATCGGGCTCCTATACTGAGCCCAAATATGAACCCAGGGGGCCGATTTGAACAAACTTGAATCAGATCCACCCTACAAGGTTGCATACCAAATATCAAAAGATTCTGCCTGCTGGATCTGGAGAAGATTTTTTAATGTTTTTCCCATTGCCTACAGTGTTAAAAAGTGCTGACTCAGCACTTTTTCAAAGTCCCGAAACTGTACCCTATGATAAAACCGATGGCAATTTTTTTTTTACCAATCCTTTCTGCTGGTCCTAAGGAAGCTGCACACCAAATAAAAATTCTCAGTGCTGTGCAGTTTTGGAGATATGGGCGTTTTAAATTTTTTCTGTTTTTAGCTCCGGTTCCCACGGGGCTGCGAGGAAATTTTTTTTTGCATAAATCAAGTACTCATGACCCAATAAGCCCTCACATAAAATTTGGTTCAAATCAGCCTCTCGGTTTGGAAAATAGAAATTTTGGGCGGGGCAAAAAATATTGCCCCTCCCATAACGACGCCAAGTATAGCCCCACAAACTTCTCTTGAACAAATCTGAGTCTACACCTCAAAAGGAAGCTGCACACCAAATATCAAGTCTCTGCTACTGCTGGTTCTTGAGAAGAAGATTTACAAAGATTTTGGTGCCCCTTGGGGACGTGGCACCACCCAGGAGGAGGGGCAACTTCATTTGAACAAATCTGAATTGGCATTAGGTAATAAACATTTAGCCAACATTTGAATAAAATTGGGCTAGTGGTTTAGGAGGAGAAGTCGATAATGTAAAGTTAACGCCGGGCGGACGACGACGGACGACGGACAGAAAGTGATTAGTACTCTCGGGTGCCAAATAAACGTACCGGTACGCTTATTTTTTTGGTGCCGATTTCCCCCCTGTACGCTGCTTATTAGGACCCCTACGCTTATTAATTTCTTCGGTTTGATTTTGACAGAAAACAAAAAAATCACCATAAAATACTAAAAAAGGTGATTGAAAACGATAGATGAACCCACAAGTCGCTAAGCGAAATTAATCATTGAAGTGACGTTTTCAAAGTCCCCGACTATCAGCTTTGTGAAACTGACAGCACACACGTCATTGATGTGTGATGAAATTGACACCCTTGCTTCTATGTAGCGACAATAATCTGTGAAATCGACAAGCCTCCTGTACAGCATAGCGGAAACAAATGGCGTTTATAAAAAAAAATTACGCTACACGATTGACTGCTTTGGATCAGAATGTCAATCCGCCCGTCATTCGTCGCATGCAGCTCTCAGCTGCTTTTTCCAGTTTTGGAGCTTTGCGTCCCATAGTTAATCAGTTCTTCAGAGAACCGCGGCAAATCAGCAACTGATCAAAGCGTTATTATTATTGGAGTGGGTTTTCCATTTTCGAATTTCCTGGGACTGGCGTATCCGATGTGTTTTGGGTAGAACCACATTCTCTGTCTCAGCGATGTCATAGTTGGGGGCTGCATTTGGGTTAGAGTTAAGGTTTACCGTTTAGGATAAGTGTTTTTATTAAACATCAGTGCTATGATTTTGTTGAGTGCAATAAATAAATCAAACTGTAAGCGTGTGTCAAGATTTTTCATTCACCCTCTAGCTCTCCCTCAACACCACCTCGCCCCCCCATCCTCCAGTAGTTTCCCATGCCATTTTAGCACTCTATCGTGAGCCTCGCTTCTTCACGCTATTTCTCTGCTTTCCAAATTTAGCAGCACACAATGCTCTCAAAAGTACATGCGCGAAGTCAAAATGGCGGAGTTTTCGAAAAACAAACAAGAAAAATACTCATTGGAACAGAAACAAAAACTGGCAATTTTGGCCGAAAAATATAGAAAAGAAAGCACTGAAAGTACCCCAATAGAAAAAGTGTGGAATGCTAAAAAGAAGAAGTTTGTCGTACCCCAGCCAAAGGAGGGGTATCTTTCTAAGGCTGTTAGAGAAACTTTCCCGTCATTGAACTCTGTTAAACATGATGATCCAACACTACTGAAGGCAGTTCAAGTAGCGCGTAGGGCACACGAGAAACTGTTGAAAAGGCAAGGGGAGGATTTGATGGACGACCCCCCAGAAAAAAGCAAGAAATTTCGGGAAAGTGGGGGAGGTAGAAAGCGTCAGGCAGAGCCCATACGGCAAGCGCTTTTTGATTGGTTTATTGATGTATGGGGTACACTAAAAGGAAGGCTGCCTGTAAAAATATTTCGCGCAAAGGCAAAGGAACTTTACGAGAACTGGCTAAGCACCCAGTCGGAAGGAATTGAAGAAAAAGACCAATTACAATTCTCAAAAAAATGGATAAAACAATGGATGATAGAATATGGTGTTTCACTAAGAAAACCAAATAAACGTTTCGCCATTTCTCAGGAAAAACGTATCCACAGACTGATAGAATTCCTGAAAAACATCATCCGTGTCCAATATTATTTCTTGACAAAGTATGGGAAAGACCCTGTAATAATTAATGGAGACCAAATGCCATTACATCGTAATGAGTCAGCCGGACAGAAAACCCTGACGCTAAAAGGTCAACCCACATACGTGAAAGAAAATTATATGCTTTCCAGGGAAAGGTCAACAGTTTTCACACAGGTATCGTCTGACGAGAAAAATCCCTTTCCAAAGCCGGAGTTTGTATTCAAGGGGAAGGGGCAGAGAGTTAAGCTGGATAACCCAATGGGTCTACACGTTCAGTGGGCCGAAAAGGGTTCCTACAGACTCCCCACTATGCTTGGAACAATCAGCCAATTAAAAAATCGAAACAATCCATTCACTCAGAAAGACTACTGCATTTATATTCTCGATGATTACTCTGTTCACTGTGCCCCAGAAGTGAAAGAAAGTCTCCTAAATAAGGGTTATATCCTCGTCATAATTGGGGGTGGCATAACAGGAGATGTGCAAATCAATGACACTCACGTTCACCACAGACTAAAAACTTTATATAGAGATTCTGAAAACGAATTAATGCTTGAACAATTGAGAGAAAATCCAAATAAAATTCCATCACCAAGTCGCGACGATATGATGAAACTCTTACAGAAAGCGTGGGGAGATTTAAATTTTGACACCGGCGAAGCTTTGAAAGAAAATTTCATTCTCAATAAACTTGATGGTTCTGAAGAATATAAGGTGTCAGACAAACTGTTCGCGTTGGTTGGGGAAGAAATAAAAAAATTTCGCAGAGAAATACAGAAAGCCTTGCCCCCTCCCGACATCAGGGGATTACTTAAAACAATAACGCCACCAGAGGGAGTCATAAATAAAGCCAGCAACAAAGGGACCCCAACACCTGAGGATGAGGGACTAGAATTAAAAAACTGTTGTGGGGGGAAATCTGTTCGAATTATGATGATGAAGACGAACAGCTTTCCTCCGATGAAGAGGGTGATGACATTGAAAAAAATGATAATATTCTGAAAAAAGCTAATGATCATGATACAAAGGAAGAGAGCTTACCCACAAAATCGGGGGATGTGGATATTGATGCCGACACAACATTTTTGAATGCCATTGGGGATGTCATTCAGGGGCATGAAACATCTCGCCTTTTTTTGCCGTATTTGTGTCAGTTTAAGGACACGTATACGAAGGCCAGAAAGAGTATGAAAAAACGGCTCCACGTGTCTTCTCAGCTGTCCCCGCCAGCCAGTACCAGTAGTACTTTAGATATTTTAAATTCCGATTCTTCCCAGCAAAATTGTGATGGGAATGAATCCTCTGAGCCCACTGGCACTAAGTCTGGTGAATCCCCGAAATCAAATAAATTACCAGAAAGTATGGAGTCTGATGACATAAGTAGCGACTATGAAGTCGGTTCATATATTCTTGTCCGCAGTGGTTCGTCTTGTCATGGTCTACCAGCATGTGTGACAGGTGAAGTGCCTCTTACGGATAGGTTCTTTGAACCCTGTCGTGGGAGTGAAACCCTATTCAAACCAACGGGCGTATTTACAATTCAATCCTCAGATGTGGAAAGGGTCCTAGATAATCCAGATATCATTTCCGCCGGTACCAGAAGCCTTTCATACAAGTTCACTTTATGAAGCCCATTTACTAACAGTGACAGACACTGTCTACCATTATGAATCGTTTCTACGTTCAACTGACTTTTAAAAGTATTAAATCATTACAAAGCTGCTTTACTTTGAAAATCATAGCAAAACAGTTGTTTTTTTTATAAACTCACGCTCCCCGTAGGAAATGTGGGAATGGGAAGAGTAGTACTTGTTCACTGTTAAAAATTCATAGTTTTTACATAATTTTTTACTGGTCGGGGGTCCTCCTACTGCCATCACTTTTTGCAGTAATTTTCACGAACTTTTGTTAAAATTATAAAATGTAAACATACACATCTCCTCAAAATAGTTCTGAAGGACCCCCTTTCGGGACGCTTCACACCCTTCTGCAATTCCATTGAAGGTGTAAAAAAATGATAATGTAGAATTTAGTTGAAAAAATGACTTGGCAATTAAATTATAGTGGGCCGCCTGTGTGATTTGCTCCATTAACTAGTTGATGTTTGCTCATTGTTCATGTTCGGGTACAAGTCAGCTGTATTTTGTTCCTATAAATTCATTTCATTAAAAATTATTTTATAGAGTGTCTATATAGGCACTCTCCAATAAAAATAAATTTATAAGAACTTATTTTCATATCCAAAAATTTAAGTCCCAAAGGTAACAAAAGCTTCCTCAAAATTACGGTAAAAAGTACTGGGGGCAGGGGACCCGGACCAGCAAAATGTGCCGTAAAAACTACGGAATTGTTTAACAGTCAAAAGTCCCGCTTTGCTGGTAGAATAGGAACTAGTAACCAATGCTTGGGGTAGTCTTAAAACGGGCACCTCAAAGAATAGTAAATGTTAAATCACTTGGAATATTGGCCTTTATCGAGATCATAGCTTTCATCAACCCCACAACCATCTCTTTGTGCAGACGACACTGGTGAAAAACGTTTTTGTTGAATTAAACATTTTCATTGTTTGTTCCCAAAATACAGGTTATAACCACTCCCAGTCGAACAAGCATGTCACGCTCCTTGGAATGGGGGGACCTGAGTCTTGGAAGCAGAAAAAAATGAAAATTTGAAACTAGAAGCATTTAGATTATGCTTCGAAATAGCGTCTCCCTGATCTACAACTTGTGCAAGATGGGACCAAGCCGCGTCTTCTATCTAGCCTATGGAGAAACTGTTCCGTGTTTGATTCCATTGTGTATGATCTTATCTTTTGGGGGCGGGGTGGGGGGTGGAGATGTTTTGTGGGTGGGGGGAATGGGGGTACTAGTTTTTTTTTAGGCTACTCCACTATACTACCGCACACTTGTAACGTATTCAGAGATGGAAAATCAGCTACCCCCGCCCCATAAAGTCAGAAAGTTGAGATGAGTGCCTTCTATCTAATTTGTGTAAAACGGTATTCCCTATTAGTACCGTGACTGAACTGCAAGAACCCATATTACGTCGTACACCTCGCATCGATTGATGTCAAAGACTACAGCGTAATCACTCTGCAACACAGCTCTCAGCCAATGGTTGACATAGCACCACCCACATTGTCAAATTCTCACGCCATTGGATCTCAATCCCGACCCTTCGGGTTGTGATTGCCGCATGAGCTCCGGGAACTGATGCTGTGCTTGTTTGCTATGGTAAACTTTCCCGTTTTACTGGCAGTGGCGGATACATGAATTCTCAAAGGGGGGGGGGGGGGGATCCTGCAGATGCCAAAGGCATCTGCCGCGATTTCCGAAGACACAAGCTTTGTAGGGGGGGGGGGGGGGGGGTCTGGGAGGGGGGAATTCCGCCAGAAAATTTTAGAAAGTGAGCGATCGAATGAAGCATTCTGGTGGCTTCTGGAGTGCAACAATCCTCTTGGTTCTTTGAGCGGCCAAATTACCTTTTTAAACAGCATGTTTCGAAATTGCAAATTTTGTCATACGTTCAAGACAGAATTAGAGAATTTGAAATGTGCTCTTTAGAACCGAACGTTCACTATAATATCACATTTTGGACAAAGTATTTACAGTCATAACCGACTTAACCCCAGGAGAACATTGCGATCTGCCAGCGTTTGGAAGTCTTCAGCAGTCGGCCCTCTAGGAAATAGGTCCCCCATGGCTATGCCATTTAAAATCCTGACTGACTAAGGATCATAACAGGCATGGCGATGGGGTACCTAGGGCTAGGAGGCATGTAACACCTCAAAATCATGCCGTTCTGGTGACGCTATAAATGAAGGCGGCCAGTAGATATATTTTACATATTAAATAATAACCATGGCTATCCCTCTGTATACTAGACAAACACAAACACGGGTTAAAGGGGGGGGGGGGAGCGATTCCCCCCCCCCCTTTGTATTCGCCATTGTTTACTGGTAGAATAGCTTGCATGCAGTAGCCAGTGTTGGGGTAGAACTAATCTAAAATGGGCATCCTGGATATAATTAGCAAAAAGTGACTTCATATCCGTGTATTGCTGTAATGTTCAGTAAGTAGAACAAGTATTAAGTGAGAATAGTTGAATAATTAGGTTTTGTTTTATTTCTTCGAACCAGGACGCCACGTCGTGAACTCTGACCACAGCCTTGGGGTCAGCGTTTACCATGTAGGGTCCCATTCGTAAGATAAAAAACAAAACCTAATTATTTCTAAAAGTCTGCTGACCGAATGTCTCTCATCATCCATGCATAAAATATATGCTCACGGCATTTACGATTTCAAATTGACAGCTCTTGTGTATTTAGAGATGTACCACACTCGCTAAAGCTCTGATTATAATTTCTTATTCCACTCGAGGGAGGTTCTTCACGAAGTACTCTTTGTAATTATTTAAAAAAAACAGGGGCCAGAGACACTATTCGTGAATTTAAAACATTGAGAGTCTTCTGGGAAATTGGAAATTGTAGGCCACTATCTTGAAATGCTCAATGACATAACAAAGGATATAATGGGGGTGTGGGGGGGGGGGGGGGGGGTGTTGGGGGGGTGGGGGGGGGGGGGGGGGTTGGGGGGGGGGGTGGGGGTGGTCGAATCCGGAATTTCTGAAACGAGGCCGTCTCTTAGACTCAAACTGAGCCTTGAAGCGGCATGGTGTGTGATAATTTCTCCCATTATTAAAGGGGGGGGGGGGGGGGGGGGGCTCTAAGAAACAATAAACGACAAAATGGGCCCTGAGGTAATTTTTAATCTAGTACCAGCACCAAGGAAAATCAGCCAGTTAATGTTCAGAACTCTTAAGGTTTTTTTCAATAGAACTATGTATAAATAGTATAGATATTGGAGCCGGCTGAATACTAGTAAACACGTCAAAAAATATCCATATTCACGTACTAGAAGTTTCGCAACGATATAGAAAGGGTTACCTTCTTAGTAAAAGGTGAAAATATTGTGCCGTAATGATGTGTGGTATTTACGAATCAATGATAGTGTGCTTCGATAGGTTTCTGGTAAAAAATAGAGACAGCGCGCCTGTGGTGCCCCCACCCCCCCCCCCCCCCCCCCCCCCCCCCCCCCCCCCCCCCCCCCCCCCCACCCCCATGTAAATATCAGTCATTGCTAATTGCTCTGGCGATGCCTTGGTCGAAAACACGTGTTTGTATTTTTTTTCAACGCAGCTTGTGACAGTGATGGGTGTTGCCACAATTCGGGAGGGGGGGGGGGGGGGCTTGTCTGGCGTGTTAATCGTCAAGACTGTAAAAATGTTTCCCCGTTTTGCTTTTTGGGTCACTCTTAGAGTGTAGGTAAGGCCCACTTGGGTCGCACGTCGGCCAAACGTGATCCCGGGCAGTGGCGGATACAGGAATTTTTAAATGGTGGGGGGGGGGGGGGGGGAGGACCCAGAAGATTCCGAAGGCATCTGCCATGAGTGCCGAAGGGCATGAGCTTTGTAGGGGGATGGGGGGGGGGGGGGGCGAGTCCAGAAATTTTTTGGACATGAGCGATCAAATGAAGCATTCTGTTGGCTTCTGGCTTTGAAAATCATCTTGGTTTTTTAAACGGCCAAATTACCTTCTTAAACAACATGTTTCAAAATTGCAAATTCTGTCATATGTTCAAGACAGAATTAGAGAATTTGAAATATGCTCTTCAGAACCCTTCACTATAATATCGCATTTTGGGCACAATATTTATAGTCATAACCGACTTAACCTCAGGAGAACATTGCGATCTGCCAGCGTTCGGAAGCCTTCAGAAGTAAGCCATCTAGGCCGAGGTACCCCCATGGCTATGCCAAGTAGATCCTAACTCAGTAAAGGTCATAATTGGCATAGCCGTGGGGTACCTAGGTCTAGCACCTCAAAATCATGCCTTGCTGGTGACACTATAAATAAAGCTTACCAGTAGATATATTGTACATATTGAATAAAAATCCTGGCTATGCCCCTGCATGCTAGACAAATACGAGCTAAAAGGGGGGGGGGGGGGGGGGCTCTATTTGTCTTGACTAATAAGGAGGAAAAGAAAAAAAGTTACATGTACCGAAAGGATGCCCAAAAGCGATTCATAAGATAGGCCTACTGAGAAAGGACCCTAAAAACTAATGTTTTCAACTTTCTCGACACTGACAGACTTGGAAAATATCGCACATCGCGCCATGTGAATGTCGGCGTCACAATGTCTGCCGTTCAAATCTCATACAGAAAACACGCCTTCGAAGAATCAGTCGGTTTTGCTAGTGAACGTGTTGCAAGCGGCACGTCTTTTTTGCATTCAATACAATACAGACGGTGACCTTCTCCGAACAAAAAAGAAAAAAAAATAAATGCCTATCATTTTTTGGTGCAAAAAAAAATGTATATAAACGTATCAGAAATGAAAATGACCTGAAAGAGCACCCACTTGCTTATTAGAATGCGAAAACCCCACCCGAGGCACTGCCATTGGCTGAAATCGCAAAAAAATAAATAATTAAATAAAATTGACGGCTGTTGGGCGTGTATCTTATTTGACGATTGATAGTCATTAGTGGTTTACTTCTTATTTCGGCACTTTCAGAAAGAAAACAAAGCCAAACAAAGTAGGTCTATTTTCACGGAGTTGGTAATGTTACCAGCTGTCAATCATCAAATCAATCAACACCCATTGGCAAGTTAAGTTTAATCTCATCGGATTATCAGAATTTTTAAACGAAAATCAAATAGACCCTGTTTAAAATTTACTTCAGGTATGCAAAAAGTAATCCGTGAGATTTGCCCCAGTGTCAGTGACCCGGATATTTAATTATGCTTGTCAACTTCAGTTTTATTTTCAGCGCCACTCTGACAAAGTCAATTTTGAAGGTTTGCCATGTTGTAACAGTTTAATAGTCGGTTTCGAGTTATTTCATTTGAGAATGTTGGAAGAAAACGAGACCGTATTACCTCGAAAATAGGTAACTAAAAAGTGAAGGAGTACCGTTGCCCCTAAAAATTGTCCCGGGCCAAAAAAAAAAAAATGTTTTGACACGATGGTCTTTTTGGTTATGCGGATGGTGCCTGAGAACCCGGCTTATTTATTTTATCGTCTTACAAGGTGGTTTCATGGTTAACTAACAGGTTATATCCAAAGGTTGACCATTGACGTGAGACAACCCTCTGGGAGGTTTAACAAAAATCATTTGTCAAGTCAAGGTGCATGTGTGTTGGGTGGGTGTGGGGGGGGGGGACCTGGGGGAGTAGTTGTGGGATTTACTAATGTGAGGAGGGGATCTCTTGAAGAAGGTTATAAATAAAATGTGTTGGGATGGTGACGGGTAGTAGTGGGTTTCTTGATGAAGACAAAAAGTGGTGGTGGTGGAGGGGAAGGGGGAATTCTTCCCCCCCCCAACCCCCAAGAAAAACATGTGACACGATTTGAACAAATTTGAATTTGACACCTCTAGAGATATTACATACCAAATATGAAAGGATTCTCACTGATGGACCTGAAGAAGGAGAATTTTCAAGAAATTTTTTCATATTTGACAGTTAAACTTTGGGCTTCAGTATAAAGCCCAAATATTAACCCTGGGACCTGATTTGAACAACCTTCAATCTAACCCACCCAGAGATGTTGTACACCAAATATCAAAGAATCTGACCGCTGGATCAGGGGAAAATTTTTAAAGAATATTCCTCATATTGAACAAAGTTACAATTTGGCTCCCATAGGGAGCCCAAATATGAACCCAGGGACCTGGCTTGAACAAACCTGAATCTCCCTTCCCTAAGGATGCTGTATACCAAATATCAGAAGACTTGGACTGTTGGATCTGGAGAAGAAGATTTTTAAAGAATATCCCTCATAGTGCACTAATTTGAACATTTGGGCTCCTGTAGAGTGCCCAAATATGGACCCAGGGGTTAAATTTCAACAACCATGTGAATCAATCTTCCACAGATGTTATATGTGAAATATGAAAGCTTTTGGAGCAGTGGTTGGGGAGAAAAAGATTATTTTATATTTTTTCCCATTTCCTTCAGTGTTAAATAACGCTGACTCAGCATTTTTCAAAGTTGCGAAACTGTACCTTAGGTCAAAACTGATAGCGATTTTTTTTAACCATTCCTTTCTATTGGTCCTAAGAAAGCTTCACACCAAATAAAAAGTTTCAGTGCCGTGCAGTTTTGG